>JAJJHT010024204.1:143847-172164 GCA_021223865.1 Drosophila pandora | reverse complement strand
CGAGGGCCCGCGTATGGCTGACAGAGAAGCCGGCGGACCCTGCAACCATACTGGACATGCTAAAAATGTGCAATCCCACACTCCGTACGGCGGACTGGAGAGTCGCCAAGGTGGAGGAAGCAGTGGGACTAAGAAGGCAGGTTGTCCTCACTTTAAATGAGGAGACTGCGAGGATCCTGGAGAGTGCTGGTAGCCGTATTAAGTACGGGTTCGAGCACGTAGCAGTGAGGATCTACAAGTCGGATGCAAAGAGTAAGTCAGGAGGCATCGACTTAGAGACAGACGCACAAGAGCTAGACTTGGAGGAACCGACCGAAGAGGTCCGCCCAGAAGGGTACACCTCAGAGGTGAGTGACTTGGCAAAGGCTCTTGGAGGCGTCGGTATGGAGGAGGACTCACTGCTAGGCTCCGACATCGAGGCTGAGGTTACTGTGGTGGAGAATCTAAAGGATGTCCCTGACATTCCTGCAGATAAATCTCCATCACAGTAAGGAGGCATCCGCCGCCCTCCTGCTCCATCTCGCAGAGAGTGGAGCTGACGTGGCCCTCATCCAAGAACCCTGGATCCATGGAGACAGGATTCTCGGTTTGGGGTCTTCAGATTTCAGGCTGTGCACAGCCGATGTAACAGGTCAAAAGCGAGCATGCATACTCGCAAAAAAGAGCCTTAACATTTTCTTGCTACCAAATTTCAGCAATGAAGATCATGTAGCCGCATCGATAGAAGGCCCAGGCGGCCATCTAAGAATATGCTCGGCGTATATGGGTCATGACCAAATAGGTCCCCCACCGCACTTGCTACTCAGGCGGCTTGTGGAAGACAGCGAAAGGAGGAAAATCGACCTACTAATAGGATGCGATGCCAACGCTCATCATAGTCAGTGGGAAAGCACTGACACAAATGAGAGGGGTGAGTCAATCTTCAATTTTATCCTCAGCTCTAAGCTTTTAGTGGGTAACAGAGGTTCAGAACCCACCTTCGTCGTCAAGAACAGGAGAGAGGTTCTTGACATTACATTATTCTCGCACTCCCTGCCTGATGCAATAACTAGCTGGAGAGTCCTCGACAAACACTCCTTTTCAGACCACCGCTACATTGAGATAGCCGTAAATTTTGAAAACTTCACCAAGACAGCAGTTCGAAATCCTAGGAAGGCAAACTGGGAGCTCTTGAAAAAGATACTAAATAGATCCTTAGGTGAACCACCTTCAGAGATTATCGAGACTTACGAGGGGCTCAACGCCATGGTAGATAAGCTTACTGCGACGAGCGCAAAAGCATACCACAGGGCCTGCCCCAAGAAAAGAATAGGACCTCGTCGTTAGCCCCCTTCAAGAAAAATGCACGTAGCGCCTTTAACCACGCGTACCGTACCAACACAGACGAGGCGTGGGAGGCCTATTAAGCTGAACTCAGGCGGTATAACAAGGAAAAGCGAAAGGCAAAGAGGGTTGCCTGGGCCAATTTCTGCACCAACATCCAGGAGACATCAGAGGCCGCCGCCTAAGAAAGATTCTCTCTACCACAGCCCCCATCGTAGGTTATATTAAGAACACGGATGGGCGGTGGGCAACCTCAAGCCAGGAGTCCCTGGAGACCCTTATCAACGCACACTTCCCGGGTTGCTCATCGGAAGGAACAACCCAGGTGATGCGTAGCCAGCGCCACCTCCTTAGTGACAGGAATCTTAAATGGGCAATAGATAGTTTTAAACCCTTCAATTCTCCGGGCCCAGATGGTATTCTACCGGCTCAGTTATCCAGGGCCAGTATTAACCTAAGGAAATGGATCAAGAAAATCTTCGGCACAGTCTTCACTACTGGTATGGTACCAAAGGCGTGGCTGTGCACGAAGGTTGTATTCTTACCTAAAGCGGTCAATCCATGCCACTGCACCCTTAAGGGCTTCAGACCTATAAGTCTTTCATCCTTCCTCCTTAAGACTATGGAAAGACTCTTAAGTCTCCATCTCCAACTAAAAATTAACCCAAGTGACATCTCATGCTCTCAGCATTCTTACATAAGGGACCGATCAACGGAAACAGCCCTGCACGAAATCACTATGATCGCCGAGCGAGCGATTAACTTTAAGGAATTCGCACTTGTTGCTTTTCTGGACAAAGAAGGGGCCTTCAACAACATCTTGCCGTGCTCAATAATTGATGCACTGACGGGACTTGGAATAGACGACCGATCAGTTCAGACCGATCACCTAATACGGCAGATCCTGGTCAACAGGAGTGTCGAGGCTACTTTTGAAGGTTCGACTATTCGAAGATACGTCATTAATATTATATGATGACAAGGCTTGCAAAAGTAATTAAAACTCCCACCGTTTGTATATTAGGGAATTATACTTTGATGAAAACAATTTTTTTTCCCATCTTATATGTATATGATATTTTAATATCATTGTAATTTTCTCAACAGAGCAGAGACAATAATATTATCGTGTTAATATTTTGTATATTTATAGGGAAATGGTGGTCGTTTTTCTCAGCCATTTTCTATTTCACCACGCGCAGCGAGTCGCAACGATGTTCATTTCTGTCCGTTCATTTCGGATGGCTGTTCTTGATTGCCTTCCCTTTCCTCTTCCTTCTTTCCATCATTGCGCCACGCTCCTTTACTCTCCTTCCCTACCGCGCTCTTATTCAAATAAGCTTCTCTCTCTTCATTGCAATGCTCTTTTATTTCGTCTTAGACTATACACTTAACTTAGAATCAATCAGTAAATAATATTTTAAATTAAATCTAACTCATCTCCGACACGTCCTTCCTGACTATAACACGTCCTCATGTTGCCTTGCCTAGTAAAAGATTTATCCGAACACATCATTGTCATCATCTTATATTACTTATCTTATCTCTATGATTACAAAGTTTACTTATACTTCAAAACAAATTCAATTGCACTTCTTGTTCCTTCGAGCGTTATTTTGACGGGATAACACTTTTCAAATTCTCTAGAGTACAAGCTCTCTTCCCTACAAACTCAACCACTTGGATATCCATCAGAGATTAGCTTAGCAGGATAACTTTATTCTCTTTCACACAAGTTAGAGTACACGCTATCTTCCGCTCAAGCTCAATCATATGGTTACCAATTCACTCATCATGCTTTCCTTAGCTTCCTTCTTAGCCTCATTCGGGTCTACACGCTCTTCCTCATTTACAGTGAGCATTCCTAAGGGCCTCGCTTCTTTGCCAATCATCAGCTCTAATGGACTATGGTTAGTTACTCGGTTCATGGTTTATTGCCAATTGTACTTCGCCCAATGCCTCTTGCCATGTTCGTTCACTCGTCCCTACAGCCGTTAGCATGCCCTTTAACACACTCATGACTCGCTCCAACTGGCACCCGTTGCTACTACATGAAGGTCAATTTTGTTATTGGTACAGAATTTTCGAAATTCGCTACTCGTGAAGCATCTACCTTGGTCCGCTATAATTCTGTTAGGAACACCAAATATTGATATCGCAGACTTTACTGACTGTATGCAGTTCACCGTGTCCAAGTTCCACGTGTGGTATAGGTAAACAAATTTGGGGAAGGCATCAATTTGAACTATGACGTATTCCTTCTCGTCCTTTTTTTCCGCTTAATTTCCCACTAATATCAATGTTTACTGTATGCCATGGTATCTCTACTTTGGGAATGGGATGTAACTCTGATTGGATTTTACCTGACACCGATTTTGACAATTTACATGTCACAAAATTTTCTATAAATCTTCGCACGTATTTTGACATTCCATCAAACCAATATTGCTCGTAAATCTTATCTAGGGATTTTTGCCACCCCAAGTGCATTACGGCCTCGTGTACATGATTAACCACCGACACCCTAAATGCCCTGGGTACAACTGGCAAGCATCGTGTCTTCNCGACGAGGGAGCAGCAGCGACGGACAGGCAGCGGCAGCAGAAGACATCAACAACACAGGCCCCGCAACCAGAGTCCGTGAGTCCGAACGAAGGGAACCGAGAGCCGTTTCGGCGCCAGGCACCAAGACCGCACGACCTGCCGGGCGCAAGCTTTGGGAGGGCGTGCGTATTGGCACCAACCCGGAGCGGGGATCGGGGATCGACGGGAGGACGAGCGGTCGGTCGGCTGAGCCAGACAGCCGGTGAGATTCCTTTTATTGCTTTGTAAACTATTTACAATAAAGGGGATTTATTTATAAAGAAGCTTTAACGTGTTATTTCTGGGCTCGGGCAATCACGTCGAACTATAAATTCGGTGGAACGTACCCTCAAACTCTGTGAGCTAGCCGCGGCGTTTGTTGCGAGCAAAACATAGCAAAACAGTTCGTTACACGCTTTAAGATAAAGAGAGGAACCGAGAGTGGAGAAGAGAGAAAGTATTAACCTAAGGAAATGGATCAAGAAAATCTTCAGCACAGTCTTCACTACTGGTATGGTACCAAAAGGCGTGGCTGTGCACGAAGGTTGTATTCTTATCTAAAGCGGTCAATCCATCCCACTGCACCCTTAAGGGCTTCAGACCTATAAGTCTTTCATCCTTCCTCCTTAAGACTATGGAAAGACTCTTAAGTCTCCATCTCCAACTAAAAATTAACCCAAGTGACATCTCATGCTCTCAGCATTCTTACATAAGGGGCCCATCAACGGAAACAGCCCTGCACGAAATCACTATGATCGCCGAGCGAGCGATCAACTTTGAGGAATTCGCACTTGTTGCTTTTCTGGACAAAGAAGGGGCTTTCAACAACATCTTGCCGTGCTCAATAATTGATGCACTGACGGGACTTGGAATAGACGACCGATCAGTTCAGACCGATCACCTAATACGGCAGATCCTGGTCAACAGGAGTGTCGAGGCTACTTTTGAAGGTTCGACTATTCGAAGATACGTCATTAATATTATATGATGACAAGGCATGCAAAAGTAATTAAAACTCCCGCCGTCCGTATCTTAGGGAATTATACTTTGATGAAAAAAAATATTTTTTTCCATCATATATATATATATTTATACCCTTGCAGAGGGTATTATAATTTTGGTCAAAAGTGTGCAACGCAGTGAAGGAGACATCTCCGACCCTATAAAGTATATATATTCTTGATCAGGATCACCTCCTGAGTCGATATGAGCATGTCCGTCTGTCCGTCTGTCTGTCTGTTTTTACGAAAACTAGTCTCTCAGTTTTAAAGCTATCGAGTTGAAACTTTGCACACACCCTTCTTTCTGTTGCAGGCAGTACAAATCCTATAGCTGCCATATATGTAAATGATTGATCGCAAATGCCTAACTTCGTTGCTTTTTAAGTAAGATGAATGGGACTTTCTATGGATTCTAATTTAGCCCAACATATCCGATCTGCCGAATTTCATAAGGATCGGCCGTCTATATCCTATAGCTGCCATATAACTGATTGATCGGAAATGCCATAACTTCGTTGTTTTTCAAGTTAGAAGGATGGGATTTTCAATTGATGCCTCTTTGGTCAAAATAATTCGATATGCAAAATTCGGCGAAAGGATCGGCCGACTATATACGATCCGTTATATATCTAATAATATAAGATGCGTGGCGCCACCTAGCGGACTGCGACTCAACTGCATGGGTATATAAACTTCGGCATATAAACTTCATAGGGACAGTAGGAATCGCCTGAATTGAATCTTGCGCGTCACTAATATGATGACAAGGCATGCAAAAGTAATTAAATCTCCCACCGTTTGTATATTAGGGAATTATACTTGTAGCGTGTAACAGTCTTCTGCGATTTTTTGAAAGGATTTGTACTTGCGAGGGCACGCTATAGAGTCCGGCTCTAGCTCGTCGGCTTTGGGGATGGAGGTCTTGCTTCATAAAAATCCTTACACTGCAACATTTTAATATTAAATAAAGTCCAGAATTGAGCGTACTGGCGACAAGATAGATAGATAGATACTAAACCGGGAGAACGGAAGAATTAATTCGACGCGGAAGAGATAGAGTTAGAAAGAGAGAGAGAGGAGAAAAGTAGAAAGTTTGCGATGCCACAAATAGGTACTGCCCACCCTACCTTTGGCCACAGTCCGATAAAGCAATGCTTTAGTGACCCCTTCGAACACCCTACAACTGTGGAGTCATCAGCTCAGTTCAAACAGAAGATATTCAATTCATTATAAAAAGAAATTTAATTCAGAATAAAACTAACAAAAATTTGGCTAAGACTATTGAAGTATTTGACATTATTCCTAAGTGCATAAAAAAACGATAGCCTAATTATACGAGAGGGAAACTTATAGGTAAAATTGATAAAAAAATAAAAGTTAATATGTAAATGTTCAAAGGAATATGTGTATATATATAATATAATAAAAAATAACAAGAAAGGAAAGCTAATTTCGGGCGGAGCCGAAGTTGAAATACCCTTGCAGTTCAGTCGCAGTCCGCTAGGTGGCGCCACGCATCTTATATTATTAAATGTATAGCAGATCGTATATAGTCGGCCGATCCTTATGAAATTTAGCATATCGAATTATTTTGCCCAAACAGTAATCTGTACAAAATTCCATCTTTCTAACTTAAAAAACACCAAAGTTATGCCAATTTCGATCGTTCTATGACAGCTATTGGATATAGTCGGCCGATCCTTATGAAATTTTGTATATAAGATATTTTGGTCAAATATAACATCTGTGGAAAGTCCCAACCCCCTAACTTAAAAAACACCAAAGTTATGGCATTTCCGATCAATCAGTTATATGGCAGCTATAGGATATAGTCGACCGATCCCGGCCGTTCCGACTTATATACTGCCTGCAAAGGAAAGAAGGGTGTGTGCAAAGTTTCAACTCGATAGCTCTAAAACTGAGAGACTAGTTTGCGTAGAAACGGACAGACGGACAGACGGACAGACGGACATGCTCATATCGACTCAGGAGGTGATCCTGATCAAGAATATATATACTTTATAGGGTCGGAGATGTCTCCTTCACTGCGTTGCACACTTTTGACCAAAATTATAATACCCTCTGCAAGGGTATAATAAATATTATTAAAATAAAATAATAAAAAATGGAAAAACAGATAGAGAAAAGTATAAAAGTGCAATAAGTAAAGTAACGTAAAGTTTTCTCAAAGTAAAACAAAAAAAAAGAGAAAAATGGTTGGGAAAAAATATAAAAACAAAGTAGCAAAGATTTTTCTCAAAATATAAAAAAAAAAAAATAGGAAAAATAAAGAGCAAAAGTAAAATAAAAGTAAAAGTGGAAAAATATAAGTGTGAAGTAGCAAAGATCTTTCTCAGAAAAAAAGGAAACAAAAAGGAAGTACGAAAAATAAAGAGTACAAAAGTAAAAGTAGAAAAGAGCCACAAGGAAAGTAATAAAATAAAATAATAATAAAAAATAAAAAAAAAAGGAGAAAGAAAAATAGGAAAGAGTAGAGAATGTACGAATAAAAATGAAAATGAAATTGAAAAATTACAAAAAAGTTGCATAAAGAAACAAAGAGTAAAAGCAAAATCTGTGTTGTGATAAAAATAATGAAGCAATTACCAACTGCGGCGGTTTGCTATCATGGCATATCCGCGACTACTAAGATATTGCTTCATATAAAAAAATAAAGAGAACCACCGCGAAGACATAAGGATTTGAATTACTTACTTACCTATTATTTTTATAAGACTTTACACGTCATTCTCTTGAGGCCCCTTAGCACAGTTTCTATAATATTTTTTCCGTGAAAAATACTTTTCCCTCCCTCTTAAAATGGAAGAAATCAAATCTACCCTTCAAAAATTCGACGAGTGCCTTAAGACCCTATTAGACCAGACGCGAGGAATGGCAACTTCAGACTTTTGAGGGGGAGCCTGGGAAATTTGTGTCCTGGGTTAACAGGGCTCAAGCCATTGTTAATGACTATGAGATCATTATAGGCAAGCCCGTGTATAGGACCATCATTCTCTATATTAGGCAGAAAATAAGAGGCGACGCGCTTTCTTTTTACAATGTAGAAGATGATAAATGGTCGGAAATTAAGCAATAATCACTTTTCCTTGATTTTAAATAAATTAACTAATTGAGATGTATAGGGACAGGGCGCTGCATGTTTTCGTAAGGGGGCTCAACGGCGATGCCTCTAAGTTTCTCATTATTCGGGGCCCAAAAAATTTGCCTGAGGCATATTCCTTTTGCCTAGAGCTGCAGAATGTATCGGTCAGGGGAAATGCACATGTGGAACACGCGAATAGGTTCACCCCATTTCATCAACCCCGTTACCCGACAAGCGCATCGCGCTATGCGCCTCCAGTAGCATCCCCACGGTATTCGTCTTCATTCTAACCACCAATAAGGGCACCGGTGGGCATGAACTTTAACGATAGTTCATCCGGTAACTCACGAGGTTTTAATAGATTCCAAGGGCCGCGACCAGCCATTAAGATGGAGTCAAACCGGTCTGGCCAGTCTTATCAGTCCGGCTTTGGCGTACGCCGTGGAAACGATGATAGGTCCCAAAATACTTCGCATGGTTCGAATTTCTATAGGAAGGCACAACGATTGTACCACATGACGGCGGTTCCGTCTAGCGTAATGGCAATGCCTGAAAACGACACGCAAAATTCCGCTTGTCTACTTACGACTTCTACTTACGAAGACGAAGCGGCCACGCGCCCACGACACGCGTCTCGAGTATGATATCCCATACCATAAGGCTGACGACGAGAACGTTAGCGATGAGGTAAATTTTATGACGGACGCCTATCCAGCGTGCCATACATAGAATACGACGCGAGGAATGGCAACAAGTTAAGGTTTCTTATCGACACCGGTGCGAATAAAGACTTTGTTAGCCAAAAACACTCCGCCGGCTCCATCCCATTACCTACTCCCTTTTACGTTGCATCTGCTGCTGGCAATGTTAGAATCACGCACTGCTTAGTAGGACGATTCTTTGAGCCCATCGGCAATGACTCGATTACCACCTTCTACGACCTCCCTGGCCTGAATTCCTTCGACGGCATCATCGGTGACGATACTCTCAAGGAAGCGAAAGCCCTAATTGATCGGAAAAACGATCTCCTGTTAATATCCCCTGGTATCAAGCTACCACTCCTGGCAAGATATTTCTCCATGGCGCCCAACCACTCCAATGTCCATGCCCTGATTGACGGCGATCATGATGATGACACCAAACAGGCGCTGGACAATCTACTTAAAGAATTTGCATCCATTTTTGAACCACCTTCGTCAGGGGAAGCGGTGAATACAACTGTTAAGGCCGAAATACGTACTAGTACTCAAAACCCCATTTTTACTCGCAGTTACCCATACCCCACTATCATAAGAGGGGAGGTTGAAAGGCAAGTGCAGGAACTCTTAGACGGAGGAATAATAAGACCATCTGTCAGCCCATATAACTCTCCGCTCTGGATTGTCCCAAAGAAACCTAAACCAAATGGTGAAAAACAGTATCGAATGGTCATCGACTTCAAGTGCCTGAATGCGGTTACGATATCCGATACTTACCCAATACCGGATATAAATTCTACTCTGGCTAGCCTTGGAAGAGCCAAATATTTCACGATGATTGACCTAACGTCTGGCTTCCACCAAATCCACATGAACGAAAAAGACATTCCTAAGACCGCCTTCTTCACCCTTAATGGGAAAGTCGAATTCCTTCGTTTACCATTTGGCCTAAAAAATACCCCGGCAATCTTCCAGCGGATGATTGACAATGTTTTGAGAGAACACATCGGCAAGATCTGCTACGTCTACATCGACGATATTATTGTTTTCGGCGAAGACTATCAGAGTCATTGGAACAATTTGCGTGCGGTCTTCCAAAATCTTCGGAAGGCCAAACTCCTTGTAAACTTGGAAAAAACACGTTTTCTCTACACACAAGTTGAGTTCTTAGGCTACATTGTTACGCAGGACGGCATTAAAGCAAACACCCAGAAGGTGAAAGCAATAACCGATATGAAGCCCCCTGCTAACATGAAGGAACTGAAAAGTTTTCTTGGAATGACCCCGTATTATAGGAAATTCGTTCAGGACTATGCGAAAGTTGCAAAGCCATTGACGAATTGGACAAGAGGAAAGTTCGCTAAAATTAAAGCATCGCAATCTAGGAAAGTCCCGATAGAGCTAGATGATGTGGCTTTACAGGCCTTTAATGACCTCAAGGCGATTCTCGCCTCCTATGAAGTCCTAGCTTTCCCCGATTTTAATAAACCATTCCATCTGACCACTGATGCGTCGGACTATGCCATAGGTGCTGTTCTGTCCCAAGACGAGCAGGGCAAGGATCGACCAATAGCGTATATTTCTCGTTCACTGACTGAAACCGAAGAAAGTTACGCTACCATAGAAAAAGAAATGCTCGCGATAGTATTAGCATTAGATAGGGTCAATCAAAGTATATACCGATCACCAACCACTTACGTTCGCGTTGGGCAATCGCAACTTCCTTGCGAAACTCAAGCGATGGAAGTCGCGAATTGAGGAATATGGCTGCACACTTTTGTATAAGCCCGGTAGATCCAACGTCGTCGCAGACGTTAGTTAGAAGTTAACTACCTCGGGTCAACTACGTGCACTGCCTCTGAAACTGAATCTTTGGCCACCGTTCACAGTGCGCTTGAGGATGCTTCCCAATTGATACCACATGTGGAAACACCAATCAATGCGTTTAGGAATCAACTGGTTTTTGATATAAACCAGCTCGAGTACTCATGTGAGCACCCACATGTTGGTTATGTCCGTCACTTAATTCCACTTAACGACGAGACTACGTCCGATTTAGTAAATATACTCGGAAAATATTTAAAACCCTCCATAATTAATGGAGTAAAAATTGCCGAGACTTACCTCCCATCCTTCCAATCGACATGCTTTGAGAATTTTAAGCTATATAAAATTCAAATAAGGCAGAGATTGGTAAAGGATTTGTCCGATTCAGAGCAAATTTCTGAGGCAATAGAAAGGGAACATCGCAGGGCCCACAGAGGTCCAAAAGAAGTCACCATCCAAATTCTTGAGAAATTCTATTTTCCCAGAATGACAAGTACGATTCGTGCTCAGTTGTCATCGTGCGACTGCTGCAAGCGATTCAAATACATATGAGCGTCTTCCCAATAAACCAGAATTGCAACCGACACCCATCCCAAACTACCCATGCGAAATATTGCATATCGACGTGTTCACCTTAGAAAAACGGGTTTATCTAAGTTGTATCGACAAATTTACAAAATTCGCTAAACTCTTTCCCCTACAATCCAAGGCATCAATGCACCTCCGCGAAACACTGTTAGAGGCCCTTCATTACTTTACGGTGCCTA
This sequence comes from Drosophila pandora, assembly GCA_021223865.1. NCBI lineage: Eukaryota > Metazoa > Arthropoda > Insecta > Diptera > Drosophilidae > Drosophila > Drosophila pandora. Next base: position 160,862 of record JAJJHT010024204.1, on the reverse strand, counting down.
GAATGATAGTGCCGGACAACGAAAGGGGTCTCCTTTGCCCAAGGGTACTAAATTACCTCCGGACGTTGGAGATCGAATTATATTATACCTCCACTCAAAAGAGCGAAGTTAACGGCCAGGTGGAAAGATTTTATTCGACCTTCTTGGAAATTTACCGGTGTTTGAAATTCGAACATCCCACTTTCACGAGTGCACAGTTAGCACTGATCGCTGTAGACAGATACAACAACTCTGTTCATTCAGTGACAAACAAAAAGCCTGTTGATCTATTTTTAAACCGCGTATCGCGCATCAATTATTAGGGTTTATCGAACTTCAAGGAAAAAACGCTTGAAGACGTTAGAGGCCTGATCGAGCGAAACCAGACTGTGGCCAATATAGGACATAATAAAAATAGGACTGAACCTAGACAATATGAGTCGGGAGATAAGGTTTTCGTCGCTAATAAGCAAATTAAAACTAAAGAAAAACAATGGTTCAGACCGAAGGAGGTCCAGAGAATCGCGGAGTGACGATTAAAACTAGATCAGGGAAAATTTTGCATAAATCAGACTTGAGGAATTGAAGAGCGCTTTATCAACCTCTCTTTTTTTTAACATACACATAAAATATTTTTCTATTTTAACACACACACAAAAAATTAAACATATTACACAAATAATATAAGCATGAATACACAAATATTATACACACAGATATTATAAGTATGAATAGTATATACACGAGCTTTTCTTTCCTTCTCGATCACGATGCTCCACAAGTCTCACAATCCTCGGCGTCACATCAGCCGCGCGCATATTCAAGTATGACGCACTCGTCGTTCCCCTGCAACAAGGAGCAGTATGGCGGATCAACGGAGTGTTTAAACTGGTACATGTCATCGACCTATCAAGGATGATGCAACTAGTAGACGACACCAGCCGGGATGCGGCAACCCTGATGGACCAACGTGTTAGCACAATAACGAGACACTACCTGAAGCAAGCAGCGGAGGGAATAAACAGAGTGATGAGGCCATCATCACGCAGAGCTCGAGCAATAAACTGGCTGGGTTCAGCCTGGAAATGGATTGCAGGATCACCAGACGCGGAGGACTGGAATGCGATACTCAACTCGGAAAAGATAGTTGTCGAAAACGGCGACCAGCAAATTCGGATCAACGCTCGACTCTTCGACGCCAGCCATAAATCAATTCAACAACTTAATGATGTGGTAGCGAGAGTCAATGCGATAGACGGCGACCTTCATGCAGTTACGACAACGCTACACAAGGCAATCATCTTGGCTGACCAAGTAGCGGAAGTCACAAGGGCATGCCAACTTGCCAAAACTGGAGTGGCAAATACGAACCTTCTGGATCATGAAGAAATTGAAGCTATACTCACAGAAGTCAACGATCTCCCGTATCAAAACGCTGTGGAAGCAGTGGAATTTTCCCGGCCAACTGTACTCTCCAATGGCACGACACTACTGTACATCTTAGCCCTGCCCAAAGTATCTAATAAGAGATACGAACTTGTACACCTTTATCCAACGGTATCAGGCGGGAAACAAATAGTGCTCGAACACCAGAAGCTTGCACTAAATGGAGGAGAGACATATGCAGTAGTGGGCAGCTGTTCCTCCATCGGTAACATCACAGTCTGCCCAGAAAAGGATTTAACGGCCCTAGAAGAAAGCTCATGCATTCCACGGCTCCTGAAGGGTGGCCATGCATCCTGCTCATACCTTCGGAGCAATGAAGAAGTCGTTCAGATGGTCAAGGATGGGACATTATTCCTGTCCAATTATAATGGATCAGTAACAACATCTGAAAGAGGCTACCAATTGGAAGGGACGTACATTGTCCAGTTTAACAACGAAGTCATCACAGTCCGGGACAAAAACTTCACCGCCTATTCCGCAAATCACCCTATGGCCTTACCACCAGTACTGACCAACATAACAGTAACTGGCTATCGACCTTCACTTGGATACGTCGATGACGTCATCGCCCAAAATATACAGCTAATGTCTTGCGGTTCACGAGGCGTAACCTTTTCCTTTGTCTTGGAGGTTTCGCTAACAGTAGTGGTCTTCTCGATCCTGTTCAACATCTGGAGGAAGTTGACCTCCACCAAAGGAATACCAACCACGAGGGTTATAATCGAGGACCTGGAAAACCCAAAGAGGATGTCGACAACAGCTCACCATTCTGCCAAGTTAACACCCGGCACTTTCGGCCCCCCCTTGCTCAGCACTATTCGCCCCCTACAACGACTACGCCTCGAACTCGACCCCAGACTCTTAAACCTCAATCCACAGCATAAGCAATTCCCGATATTCAAGTGCTGTGGTTTCAAGTACATCCGGATATGTCGCAAGAGTGCAACTATGTCACAAGTGTGCAACTATGTACGCTGACTAGAATGTTGTGGGAAAGCTGACACACACCCTGAGTGTTACGCTGACTCTTGACTCCGGATAGCTGACACTACACCCGCTGACACCACACATGCCAACACCGCATACGCTGACACCACACATAGAGTTGGAGTGGGGGAGATCGGCCGATATCGAGGGTCACAACTCTGGGAAGTCAGTCTATTTTTGACCACCGAACCACGAAGCTGAATCAACTCCAAACATTCTCCATCGACATATAAAAATATACCCCTTTCGTTAAATAAGAACTTACCAAACCAATTGTTAATATTAAGTGACACGAACAATAAATTTTATTCCCATCGACATCAATCAATGACCCAACTACTTTTCATCAGGTGAACCATGGAAGGACACCTTAACTTATATATAGAAAAACTCCCCAAGTTTTAATATACAACACAAAAAACTACTAACAATAAAACAATCTGGAAGATATAATTAAGGGTTTAGAAAATTTAAACATGGCAAACGGTGGTGGAGCTAACACACACATAATAGGTAGTGGTCTAGGAACCATCTGTAGCATAACAATGGAATTAATTAATAGATTAATTACCGTTCAATAAAACGACTTGAATGCAAAGGTAGATGATTTAACCTCAAAATTATAAAATAAAAATAATACAGTTGAAGATTAAAAAATTCAGATAATTGACCCAAACATTAGTTGCGAGACGACATTAGAGGGGGTAAAAGCGCATCCCAACTTTTATGGGGAACAAGCCCAATATGATGGCTAGCGAGAGGCAACAGAAAAAGCAATGGATCTATACAAAATAAATAGTGAGCAATATTTTATTGCATTAACAATATTGCGAAATAAAATAATGGGAACGGAGAAGACGCCCTTACAAACCATGGGACTGTACTAAATTTTAATGCTATACTATCTAGACTAGATTTTATCTACAATGACAAAATCCATGTACTAGAAGCAGAATTAAGTATCCTAAGACAGGGAAAATTGTTCATAACTGAGTTCTATAATGAAGTCAACAAAAAATGACTTTATTAATAAATAAAACCATTATGACATATGGTAAAGAAAGTGAAATAACAAAGGAAACAAATAAAATAATTAGAAACAACGCCCTAAGAGTTTTTATCTCCGGCTTGAACGGATCAATTTCAGAAACTCTGTTCTCAATAAATCCATCTGATCTTCCAAATGCCTTAGCGAAAGTCCAAGATCTTGTATCAAATAATTTCAGAGCTCAATTTGCTAACAGATATTATGGTTTTCAAGCTGAGACTAGAAAACAAACTAATTTCTTGAGGTTCAATCCAGCCCAACAAAAACTTTACTATAACCACTAACCATACAACATATATACTTCTCATTTCATACAACGAAAATGGACGCAAATTTTCTTGCGACAGGCCCCCGGAGGCCCCAGAGAGAATCTTACTCATTCTTACGCTCAAATTTTCTTTGAACGTTTTTGGTTGTTCAGTCGCTGAAAGGCGCATCATCAAGATGGTTGTTCCGCGGTTAAACTGATCTTTATATGTATGCGTGCTCACACATTCACATACACGGTTTCATGTTTGCGTTCGATTTCGATTTGAAGCCAGCTAAAAATTTTCGATTTTTGTAACTTTTCAGGCATGCTACCCTAAGAGAATGGGTATTCTTTATTATTTAACTATGAAAAAATTTTATTATATATTTTAATTTTTCATACTTTTTACATATGTATTTAGAAATACGATTAGATGGAAGCAGTAAAATGCTTTACATATATATTTGCAAAATTACGTATTTATATATTGACGAAAAATTAAAAATCATTGTACTAAGATAGGAACAGGGTATCTCTCAGTCGATTTTACTTAAAACGCAAAATTTTACTGTTGTTATTTTCAAACGGATGGTTGCATACCCTACTGATGCCCACAGAAACAAAAAATCAGCTGTTTTTGTTTATTCTTACTCCACAAAAATCATCCATCAAAAGGATACGGAACACCATCCGCTTGAAGAACTACAACAACTTAAAAGCAATCGGCTGAAATATACCCTGTTTCTTAATTAATATATAGATTTTAATGCATTCTTTGACATATGTATATGTATATATGAAAAACGTTTTACAGCTAGCACTTAATAGTATTCCATAACAAATATAAAAAATAGGCTGAAATATTAAAATATAAAACATTTTTTTTTCATCATTAGCGTATAATGTATACCCCAATTTTCTAAGGGTAGCATGCCTGAAAAGTTACAAAAATCAAAAATTTTAGCTTGCTTCAAAACGAAGTCCAACGCACACATGAAACCGTGTATGTGAATGTTTGAGCACGCATACATATAAATTTCAGTTTAACCGCGGAAGAACCTTCTTGATGATGCGCTTCTCTGCGACTGAACAACCAAAAAAGTTCAATGAGATAATGAGCGTAAGAACGAGAGTAAGCTTCTCTCTGGGGCCTCCGGGGGCCTGTCGCAAGAAATTTTTCCGCCCATTTTCGTTGTATGAAATGAGAAGTCTATATGTTGTACGGTTAGTGCTATAACAAACCACGGGCCGGTTATAAATGGGTAAACCACCAAAATCGAAATTGACCTCAACGGAATAATTATGATCAAAATAATTTCCAAATGCAAAATTTCCAAGGGCAACAAAAAGAAGAACCAATGGAAGTAAATGGCAATCGAAGAATTCCCGTCAAGGAAACTATTCAATCCAAAACCAAGAACGTTCGTATTTTAATCGTCCTAATTATAATCAACAAAACTTTAGTCGTCCGAATAATAATTTTCAACAAACTCAAAATGGTCCCAATTTTCCAATTAAAAGAGTCATGAGGGAACATTAAACCATCCACAAAATACATACAAGAAGATTATTTTTTTGAAGAAGGTCAGGAACAAACCTACCTTATTTAGGGCGAATTAATAAAAAATACTACAAGAAGTTTATAGTATTGATCGATACAGGCGCAACAGCCTGTTACATTAAAAGCGGGATATTTTTAAATAAAAACGAACTTCCAATACACAAGAGAGTATCAACGGTCAATGGATACTCGATAATAAAATATTATCAAATAATTTCAATTTTTTATATCAAACATATCTTTTATGAAATCGAAGGGTTAGAAACTGACTTGTTAGTCGGCTATAACTTTCTAAAAAAAATAGAACAATAATAAACGCAAAAAAAGGTGTTATTTGCTGTCATGGAAAAGAGGAAAAATTACTATTTCACAATAAAGTGTGCAATAAAAAAAATTGAGCACACCGAGGAAAAATGTAACCATTCTCTAAATAAATTCATGATAAACAAATATTTCAACAAGGTAAAAGAATCCAAATCAGATTCGGTCAAGGTTGAAATAAATAGCTGAAAGTCCGATGCGTCAAGTTATAGTGTTTCTTTTAAATTTTTGATAATAGTATGGAAGATTTAAATTCAATTTTATCGCAAGCTTCAGTCAGAAATGATAAAATAAATAATATGCAATTAAAACCGGAAAACCAAATAGAAAAACTGCGAGAAATAATAAATAAAAAAAAAAACACCCAAAAATAAACATGCAAATTCTCTTCAGAACCGATATCAGAAGAGAAATAAATTTAGAACCTAATAAAGATGACACTGTAAAATTAAGACTTGTCATCGACTTTAAAAAAATAAATGAAAATACAATTCCTGATAGCTACCCAATACAGGACCCAAGCGTTATATTAGCAAATCTAGGAAAAGCAAAATTTGTTTCAACAATTGACTTGGAAATTACAAAAAACATAGTTTTCAATAAATAATGGAAAATATGAATATCTAAGAATGCCTTTCGGCTAGACAAACGCCCCAAGAATCTGTCACATCTATATGGACGATATTATAATCTTTTCAAACTCAATAGAAGATCACTTTACCGATCTAACCAAAATAGTTAACATCAGTGTGGACGGAAGTCCACGAGGTGACGATTTGCATGCCTTGGCGTGCGCGAGGAAACTCTATATATAGCCGAAGAATTAAAAATTTTCTGTAGGCAACCGATCTAAATGAATGATATACCAATCGAAAGGTATTATTTCAATTAGATAATTTTTTGTCGAACCATATTCCAAGAGTTATTTGGTTTGGGAGAAATTAGGGTAAAAGTAAAAAAATTTTTAATCACTAAAGTAGGGCTGGTGGACACATTTTAGTCCCCAGATAGAATATTTATATAATCGCATTCTAGAGCTAAATACGCGTCGATTGGTCAATCCTCAATCGACCCAATCCGACATTTCATTCAGAAGTTATTCGAAAAATTCGATATTTTCTTCTTCTTCAAAATGAAGCCAGTTTCCGTCGGTTTGTCAGTGTGTCTGTTTGCACTATTTTTTTCTTATCAATCCTGACAAAAATTGGAAAGTGTTTGTTACTTTCATATGAGCAACTATTGTTCTACAACTTTTTGAAATACCTTAAGCTTACGTCAAAAAATTCAAAAAACTTTGTTAATTAAAAAATATATTACTTTATAATTAAGAAAGACATTAAAAAGAGCTTGAGACCAAACGTCTATATAGTACACAAAAAAAAATACACTGAAAATAAACTTTTTTTTTAAGAAAAAAAATTATTTTTCAAAATTTGCTCGTTTGATCCTTTTTATATTGCACGTGGAGATAGCTTTTGAGATGACGCAACTTTTGATATATCGCTCATATCTGGCAAAGTCCGTTAACTCAAGATATAGTCCTGTAAGTGCAGCTACCCTTTTTGTGCAGCCTCCTGTGAAGCTTGCATTTACTTATACATGTGTGTGTATTTGATAGCCACTTTTGCTTTTTGGAGTCTGCATATTCTAACGAACTGTTTTGCTATGTTTTGCTCGCAACAAACGCCGCGGCTAGCTCACAGAGGTTGAGGGTACGTTCCACCGAATTTATATATTCGACGTGATTGCCCGAGCCCAGAAATAACACGGTATTGCTTCTTTTCAAATAAGTCCCCTTTATTGTAATTAATTTACAAAGAAGTAAAGAGAATCTCACCGGCTGTCTGGCTCAGCCGACCGACCGCTCGTCCTCCCGTCGATCCCCGATCCCCGCTCCGGGTTGGTGCCAATACGCACGCCCTCCCAAAGCTTCTCATGGTGCCTGGCGCCGAAACGGCTCTCGGTTCCCTTCGTTCGGACTCACGGACTCTGGTTGCGGGGCCTGTGTTGCTACTTGTCGTCTTCTGCTGCCGCTGCCTGCCCGTCGCTGCTGCTCCCTCGTCGTCGCTGCTCTACTGCTGCCGCTGCTCCCTCGTCGTCACTGCTCTACTGCTGCCGCTGCTCCCTCGTCGTTGCCTCTGCCGTTGCTGTTCCTCCGTTTGGGGTGCCGTGGACCTCGGAACCCTTGGCTCGCCTGGATTTGCCATTTCGCCGTGGCCGGCACCTAATCCGTGTTAACAGACCGAGTGGCTCACCTTCCAGGCATACGCCGGGTAGGATATGCTCCTCGCTGCTTAGCGGCCGGATCAGGGCACGAAGGGCCTTCCTACCGTACAGGACACGCCTCCAAACACCTGCGTGCCTACGCCCCGCAGGATCTGTGGTAGGCCAGAGGTTTGGGCGTCGCGTCTCCTTTGACTCCAGGTGATCCGCTGCGCATACGCTCCAGCGCCTGGATCAGGATTCTCTTGACTTCCCGGGGTGTCCCTGCCTGGTTTCACTAATGGGCTTGAGTTCCCGGATTGGCTATCCCTCGCGTTACAGGATTACACCTGGATCGAACGGTCAGGAGCAGACAAGGCGTACGCCAGGCGGATCCGTTGTTGCCGCCACTACACCAGGATACCTGTCGTGCCCGGGAATAACTCCACCCGACTCTTTTACCCTTGGGCCTCCCCTGACTCCTTGCTCGATTCGCGTACCGCCGCCGGACTTACCCACAGGGGGTCCTTAAGCTATTTTTCGTAGATCCTTGCTCACTCGCTTTAATAGCCCGCACTTAGGACTGTCGGACTTCCCCACGGAGGGTCCTTCAGCCTGTACTCCTAACTCTTCCAAGGAAACTTTCCAACTTGAATGGCAGACTTACCCACGGGGGGTCTTTCACTCACTCTCGCAGCTTCCCTAGAAGACTCGGCCCCGATTCGCTCCAGGGGCCCTCCTTATATAGTGCCAGAGGCGCCCGTTAATCCTTGCGACTTCCTGCGTTTAATCCTCCGCTCCTTCACTTTCTCCGTTAGCTTTCTCCAATCCCGCCGTCTTTCTATCGGCGGGATTTCTTTATTGTCCCTCCCCCGATTGCCCCGCTTGGGCCTCCGATCCGCATTATTTTTGTGCCGGTCATCGGACTTCGTCCCGATACCCCGCGATCCCCCCCTGGACATTCAAAATGCATTTCTGTGTTTTTGTGCATTTTGTAAACACTGCGCGGTCGCCGGCCGCTTCGTTCCCCGCCGTCCCCGCTGTTTCCTATGACCTTCGAGCGCGGCCGCGGAGGCCCGGCCGGGACCGTTACGTTCCACGGTGATTCCTTTTTCGCCCTCTTCCGTGCGCGACGTCGTGCTGGTTCCCCCGCCCCCGCTGCTGCCCCCGCATGCCGTCTGCCCTTGATACCTTTCTCTTCTTCCGTATTTCTAAACACAGCAGCGCTGGCCCATCCGACGCTGCAGTGCTGACTTGCTTGTTACCCCCCCGCTGCTGCCCCTCTTGCTACCTGTCCTGGCGTGTGGGAGATCTAATCGCCTCACACTTCCCCCCTTCTTCGGGAACGACAGAAGCTTTGTGATTCCAGCTTCATGTTTGTTTTTGCAATAAAATTTTTTTTTGTTTTTGATTTTTTTTCCTTTGCGTGTGGATATTTTTGCGTGTGGACACCATTATCCTTGGCAGGGCCATGACCCCCTCGAGTGATGCACATGCGTAGGGTCTCATGAACATTTTTATGCGTGGCATGCAGTTCTCCACAAGCCTATCAATGACCTCCTTTGTGGACTTTCCTAACGGCTTCATTAGCGCCTGAAGGTCCACCATGTACTCTTTGAAAGGCTCTCCTCGCTGTTGTTTCCGCTGCTTTACCTGGTCTGCCAGTTTCTCGAAGTATCCTTTTGGCAGGAAAAAGGCCTCGAAGCTCCTTCTGAACTCCTTCCATGTGGGCCACTCCTCGTCGTTCATTAGGAACCATTTTTGGCGCTCTGCCCTGGAGTAGTTCGGGCATCGCTCGCGGGATTGTGTTTATATCCATCCCGTATGTTTTGGCAGACCATGCTACTCGGTCCACGAACTCGAGAGGATCCCCTGTTCCGTCGAATCGGAACGACCACTCTCGGACTTGACTCGCCACCTTCGCATAGTCCACCTGTACCGGGACTGGCTTCCGCACTTGTGGCTCCATGCTCCTCATGCTCTTCATTTCTGGCACTGCCAGACTTTGAATGAGCTTTTCCGATTCGCTCACCGCTCTCTGCCTCGGCGTGCCCCTCTGCGCGAACTTCTCCTCGAATCCCCGCGCGACCACCATCACTTCATCGTCCTTTGTTTCATCGACCCATCTTGCCACCAGTGCCCTCATTATCTCCACGGTTCCATCCGCTGCGAGACCGAGCTCTCTGCACACTTCGCACAACTCCTCTTTGCGAAGCGCGTAGATCCAATTTTTCCTCCCCATCTTGAAGCTGTGTTACTCCTAGACTCCAAAGCAATCACGTAGTTTGGGCGCCAGGTGTAACGAACTGTTTTGCTATGTTTTGCTCGCAACAAACGCCGCGGCTAGCTCACAGAGGTTGAGGGTACGTTCCACCGAATTTATATATTCGACGTGATTGCCCGAGCCCAGAAATAACACGGTATTGCTTCTTTTCAAATAAGTCCCCTTTATTGTAATTAATTTACAAAGAAGTAAAGAGAATCTCACCGGCTGTCTGGCTCAGCCGACCCACCGCTCGTCCTCCCGTCGATCCCCGATCCCCGCTCCGGGTTGGTGCCAATACGCACGCCCTCCCAAAGCTTGCGCCCGGCAGGTCGTGCTGTCTTGGTGCCTGGCGCCGAAACGGCTCTCGGTTCCCTTCTTTCGGACTCACGGACTCTGGTTGCGGGGCCTGTGTTGCTACTTGTCGTCTTCTGCTGCCGCTGCCTGCCCGTCGCTGCTGCTCCCTCGTCGTCGCTGCTCTACCGTCGCCGTTGCTCCCTCGTCGTCGCTGCTCTACTGCTGCCGCTGCTCCCTCGTCGTCACTGCTCTACTGCTGCCGCTGCTCCCTCGTCGTTGCCTCTGCCGTTGCTGTTCCTCCGTTTGGGGTGCCGTGGACCTCGGAACCCTTGGCTCGCCTGGATTTGCCCTTTCGCCGTGGCCGGCACCTAATCCGTGTTAACAGACCGAGTGGCTCACCTTCCAGGCATACGCCGGGTAGGATATGCTCCTCGCTGCTTAGCGGCCGGATCAGGGCACGAAGGGCCTTCCTACCGTACAGGACACGCCCCCGGTCGCGTCCGCAGGATCTGTGGTAGGCCAGAGGTTTGGGCGTCGCGTCTCCTTTGACTCCAGGTGATCCGCTGCGCATACGCTCCAGCGCCTGGATCAGGATTCTCTTGACCTCCCGGGGTGTCCCTGCCTGGTTTCACTAATGGGCTTGAGTTCCCGGGTTGGCTATCCCTCGCGTTACAGGATCACACCTGGATCGAACGCTCAGGAGCAGACAAGGCGTACGCCAGGCGGATCCGTTGTTGCCGCCACTACACCAGGATACCTGTCGTGCCCGGGAATAACTCCACCCGACTCTTTTACCCTTGGGCCTCAGCTTTGCCGCGGATCCTTGATCCTTTTCCCCTGACTCCTTGCTCGATTCGCGTACCGCCGCCGGACTTACCCACAGGGGGTCCTTAAGCTATTTTTCGTAGATCCTTGCTCACTCGCTTTAATAGCCCGCACTTAGGACTGTCGGACTCACCCACGGAGGGTCCTTCAGCCTGTACTCCTAACTCTTCCAAGGAAACTTTCCAACTTGAATGGCAGACTTACCCACGGGGGGTCTTTCACTCACTCTCCCAGCTTCCCTAGAAGACTCGGCCCCGATTCGCTCCAGGGGCCCTCCTTATATAGTCCTTATAGTGCCTCTTTCGCCCTCTTCCTCTGCCCTTGATACCTTTCTCTTCTTCCGTATTTCTAAACACAGCAGCGCTGGCCCATCCGACGCTGCAGTGCTGACTTGCTTGTTACCCCCCCGCTGTTGCCCCTCTTGCTACCTGTCCTGGCGTGTGGGAGATCTAATCTCCTCACAATATATTTGGTCAATACCCTAAAAAATATAGAGTATATCTTTTCAGATTTTAGTTTATTTATTTAAAAATAAAATCCAAATAAAAAAGGGCTTAAAAAGTAAAACATAAAAATTTATTTAACTAGGACTCGAACCCAGGGTCTTCGTGTGAGGATGTGTTCGGGTTCGTACGGCGCTCTCCACTCGGCCAACCTCGAACTTTGTTGCCTTAGGGCAAATTTGATGTAATTCTGATTTTTGTCTTAACGAGAAGACTCACTTCTCATTAAGCTGTAAAAAGCTGTAAAAGTCTAATTTCTTGAATAATTTCTGAAAGAAATGTCGGACAGGTCGGTTGAGGTACCAATCTAGAGGTACCAAAGAAAAACAAGAAAGGAAAGCTAATTTCGGGCGAATACGAAGTTGATATACCCTTGCAGTTATGCCAATTCCGATCGTTCAGGTTTATGGCAGCTATAGTATATAGTTGGCCGTTCACTTCCTCTCTTTATCTTAAAGCGGACGGACGTGTTTTTTTGTGCGCACTACGTTTTTGTAAAATTTGTAATAAGCTTTCTATAAACCGTATAAACCTTGGCCGTCAGCCAATCGGGTACAACAGGGGGAGAAACGCATGAGCTCATGTGCCGTAACTGTGTACACCGATGGTAGTGCGACTATACTCTCCACGTGAGGGCGGCTGGTAACAGGTCCCGGTAAGGTCATGTCTCTGCCGAGGATGCTGGCGAATTGTAGTCGGGCGGGGAGAAGAAAACTCCCTTCCTCAAATCACCCCAATCCAAGGTGGAACAGCATATGCCGAGGGATGCATGTCCGGGGGATGCACGGACGTTAATATGGGGACTCTGGGGGACCGGCCGACCCCTCAGTTTTAACCAGGCTTATCATGACAAGCGGGCTATGTCATGATGGACGAACCCCTTCCCGCCTACTCGTGGGTCCAAATGAATGACAATAATATTAAAAGAAAAACAAACAGTGGAGAACGGAACTCCCTAAGAAAGTCCGAAAATGGGATCTCGGATCCGTCAATCTCCAAGGCAGATAGAGGCCAAAGAGATGCTGGGATGGCGAAGCTCCCCACTGAGGGACAACATCCGGAGGCGAGCGGCGCCGGTGTAGTGGCAGATGCCAAGGCACCGACCCCCAAAACGGGGCACACTATGGGACCACCGAACGGTGTGGGGGGTAAGATCCCTGAATCGAGCTCCTTTCGCACCGGTGGCACCCCTAAGGAAGGCCCCGGTCCGACGACTGCTGGCCCCCTGCAGTGGAAGGGCTCCTATAAGGATAGGAGGAGAGCGGCCTTCATCCTGATGAGGGCAGACCCATCGGCGGAGTCCAATCCCGATCAGGCTGAAATAATAAAGTGGGCGAGGGAAATCCTGCCTGACTTTCAGCCAGCAAGAGCGGGGGCCAGATTGGACCCAAAGAAGCCGACAGGAGTAGGCGACTCTGCCAAGGAGAGTGCACAGAGTGCGAAAAGGCAGAGGTCGACCGACGGTGGAGCGCCCCTAGCTAAGAAGAAGAAGGTGCAGACACAAAGTAACAGATCCTTCGCCGAAGCTACCAAGGGCAGGACCATCATTGGGGTCATTGATAATGGCTCCAAAGATGGCCTGATCCCCAAGGAGCTTTGGCGTAAGGTAGTGAATGAGCTGCATGGGCGCTTCATGGAGGAGATGCTCAAGAGCGGAGGACCTCCACCGGACTGCGAAGACGCAGGGTGGTACCAGGGTAGCATCAAGGTGATAGCGTGCCAAGATGCGAGGTCTGTAAGCCTCTACAAGCGAATGATTGCGTCGCTTGGGGAGGTCTACCCAGGAGCCAGACTGGAGGCGGTGGACTGGGACAAGATCCCCAGCAAACCGAGGGCCCGCGTATGGCTGACAGAGAAGCCGGCGGACCCTGCCACCATTCTGGCCATGCTCAAAATGTGCAATCCCACACTCCCTACGGCGGACTGGAGAGTCGCCAAGGTGGAGGAAGCAGTGGGACTGAGAAGGCAGGTTGTCCTCACTCTAAATGAGGAGACTGCGAAGATCCTGGAGGGTGCCGGTAGCCGTATCAAATACGGGTTCGAGCACGTTGCGGTGAGGATCTACAAGTCGGATGCGAAGAGTAAACCTGGAGGCATCGACTTGGAGATGGACGCACAGGAGCTAGACTCGGGGGAACCGACCGAAGAGGTCCGCCCAGAAGGAATGTCAGATGTGGAGGAGGACATTCTGGAAGGGTACACCTCAGAGGAGAGTGACCTGGCGAGGGCTCTTGGTGGCGTCGGCATGGAGGAGGACTCTTTGCTGGGCTCCGACACCGAGGCGGAGGTTACTGTGGTGGAGAATCTAAAGGATGTCCCTGACATTCCTGCAGATAAACCTCCATCACAGTAAGGTGGCTTCCGCCGCCCTCCTGCTCCATCTTGCAGAGGATGGAGCTGACGTGGCCCTCATCCAAGAACCCTGGATCCACGGAGACAGGATTCTCGGTCTGGGGGCGTCGGACTTCAGGCTGTACACAGCCGATGTAACAGGTAAAAAGCGAGCATGCATACTCGCAAAGAAAAGCCTTAATACCTTCTTGCTACCAAATTTCAGCAATGAAGATCACGTAGCCGCATCGATAGAGGGCCCAGACGGCCATCTAAGAATATTCTCGGCATATATGGGTCATGACCATCTAGGACCTCCACCCCATTCGCTACTCAGGCGGCTTGTGGAAGACAGCGAAAGGAAGGACATCGACCTAATAATAGGATGCGATGCCAACGCTCATCACAATCAGTGGGGAAGCACTGACACAAACGAGAGGGGTGAGTCAATCTTCGATTTTATCCTCAGCTCTAAGCTTCTAGTAAGTAACAGAGGTTCAGAACCCACCTTCGTAGTCAAGAACAGAAGGGAGGTTCTTGATGTCACATTATTCTCGCACTCCCTGGCTGATGCAATCACCAGCTGGAGAGTCCTTGACAAACACTCATTTTCAAACCATCTCTATATTGAGATAGTAGTAAATTTTGAAAACTTCACCAAGCAAGCAGTACGAAATCCTAGAAAGGCAAACTGGGAGCTCTATAAAAATATACTAGATAGATCCTTAGGTGAACCGCCTTCAGAAACCATCGAGACCTATGAGGGGCTCAACGCCATGGTAGACAAGCTTATTGCGACTAGTGCAAAAGCTTACCACAAGGCCTGCCCCAAGAAAAGAAAAGGTAGCAACAGATCGAAGAAGCCTCCGTGGTGGACCTCGTCTTTAGCCCCCTACAAAAAAAATGCACGTAGGGCCTTCAACCACGCGCACCGTACCAACACAGACGAGGCGTGGGAAACCTATAAAGCTGAACTTAGGCAATATAACAAAGAATTGCGCAAGGCAAAGAGGGTTGCCTGGGCCTGGGGGGGGTAGCATCTCGGTGAAACCCTTGCTCCTGCGGCAGCACAAGGAGCCCTAGCGGCTCAAGTGGAAGCGAGGGGGTATTCTATGACCCCCTTGCATCACCGCCCTAACCTAACCTAACCTAACCTTCTATAAACAATCGGTGATNCTGGAAACCCTGGAGACCCTTATCAACGCACACTTCCCGGGTTGCTCATCGGAAGGAACAACCCAGGTGATGCGTAGCCAGGGTCACCAGGGCTCGCTCAACTACCTACTTAGTGACAGAAACCTTAAATGGGCATAAGACAGTTTTAAAGCCTTCAAATCTCCGGGACCGGACGGTATTTTACCAGCTCAGTTATCCAGAGCCGGTATTAACCTAAGGAAATGGATTAAGAAAATCTTCAGCACATTTTCACTACTGGTATGATACCAAAGGCATGGCTGTGCACGAAGGTTGTATTCATACCCAAGGTGGGGAAACCATCCCACTGCACCCCCAAGGACTTCAGACCTATAAGTCTGTCTTCCTTTCTTTTTAAGACTATGGAAAGACTCTTAAGTCTTCATCTACAACTTAACATTAACCCAAATGACATCTCATGCTCTCAGCATGCTTACAAAAGGTGCCGATCAACTGAAACAGCCCTGCACGATATCACTATGATCGCCGAACGAGCGATTAATTTCAAGGAATACGCACTTGTGGCTTTTCTAGACATCAACAACATCTTATCGTGCTCAATAATCGACGCACTGACGGGACTTGGAGTAGACAATCGATCAACTCACCTAATAAGGCAGATCCTGGTTAACAGGAGTGTCGAGGCTACTCTTGGAGGTTCGACTATTCGAAGATACGTCAAGAGGGGCACCCCACAAGGAGGTGTACTCTCACCACTACTCTGGAACGTGGCGGTTAACAGCCTACTACGATCCTTAGAGGGTGGCGGATGTAAGATCATTGCGTACGCGGACGATGTTGCTATTGCCTTCGTGGGGAAATTCCCACAGACGCTATGCGACCTAATGACAGGGAAGCTCGAAGTTCTGTCGGCCTGGGCGCAAAAGAACGGTCTAGGAGTCAATCCGTCCAAGACAGAGCTCGTGCTGTTCACCAGGAAGTACAAAATACCTAACCTAAGACTTCCGAAGCTCCTAGGAGAAACACTAGTTCTTAGTGATAGTGCGAAGTACCTAGGTATCACACTAGACAGGAAACTGGACTGGAAGCTGAACACCGCTGATAAGACTAAGAAAGCGGCAATAGCACTCTATACCTGCCGCAAGGCGGTAGGCCTGAAATGGGGAATGTCCCCGAAGATGGTCAGATGGTTATACACAGCGATCATCAGACCAATTCTATTCTATGGTGTTGTTGTCTGGTGGCCCGCCCTAGACAACTCCTCATGCAGGGAAAAGTTCAGGAAGATGCAGCGCATGGCGGAAGTCTGTATGACAGGCAGTCTACGCACTACGCCTAGTGATGCCCTAGACACTATACTTGACCTACTACCAGTTGAACTGATGGGGGTAAAGACAGCCACTCTGGCAGCAATAAGACTGCGGGAGGCAAACCTATGGAGCAAAAATAGTTTCGGTCATACCAGACTGGACCTACAACATTTCATGCCTGAGGGGGGTACGGATTACCGTGTGCCCGTCGACCAACCCACCACTAACTACAAAGTCTTAATCCCCTCGAGGGAGGAATGAGATGCCCGGATACTGGGACCGGAGGGCTCCATTCATATCTATACAGATGGATCAAAACTTAACGGCCAGGTGGGAGGTTGTTACTTTTGCGAGCATCTGAGCCTAAAGGAGTCCTTCAGACTCCCCGACCACTGCAGTGTTTTCCAGGCTGAAGTAGTAGCCATTAAGGAAGCACTGGAATCCCCAGCTCTAAGGGGCAATCGGGGTACAATATGTATCTTCTCAGATAGTCAAGCAGCGCTCAAGGCACTTGACGGATTCTCATCCAACTCCAGG
>JAJJHT010024204.1:128834-143691 GCA_021223865.1 Drosophila pandora | reverse complement strand
CTATGCCCCTTTCTAACCCTGAAGATCCATATCATCCCACTCTTGAGGTTTCAATCGAAAATAACACAGGCCGACAATTTCCAACTTTTTTTTTTCTCCACGCATAATTTTATCTGCTCCATAACCTTTAGGCTCCCCTGAACCAAAGTCCAGAACAAACATAGGTTCTGTAATAACCCACTACTTTACCCTAAATCCGCAGGCAACTTTGGGTTTACTTTATAATCGTTATTCTTTATTAATCAACTTCCGATTATAATAATACTACGTCGCGGTCACTTCCCCCGCAGTGTGTCTTTCCTCGTTGTCGCTTCACTCTCAAGTGCCGCCCTGTTGATCATTCCTCTCTTTCTCTGCCGGTGCCGCGTCGCTGCCTGGATCCCGTTGGTTCTCCTCCAGTGCTGGTTCCCACATCCCTCCTTTATTAACGAGTTTCAACTTCAAGGGTGGCTGGGTCGTCGGATTCGGCTGGTTAAGTTGAGGTCCTGGGAGGCCGCATCTGCTGGAAAAGTGATTGGACTAGCGCCTCCCTCAGGCGTCTGGGGTGGCTTAGGCCTGGCAGCCATTTCGGGAATTTTCTTCAGGTGTCCTATATTCCTGGGAGGCCGCATCTGCTGGAAAAGTGATTGGACTAGCGCCTCCCTCAGGCGTCTGGGGTGGCTTAAGCCTGGCAGCCATTTCGGGAATTTTCTTCAGGTGTCCTATATTCCTTGTTAGCTTTCTACTATCACGCTCTATTTGAACTATATTCCTGTGCTTTTCCACTACGGTATATTCAGTATTATCGAAGGTAGGAGTGAGCTTGTTTGGAAACACCATGTCGCTTGATGTCGCTCTCTCTTGCCCCTCTTCTCTTGTCAGTCGCTTGTTTTCCTTTATGTTTTTGCACCAAGTCTCGATCCCTTTCGGCTAAGTCTAAATACTGCTCTTCTATCTCTTCAATAACCGGTATCTTGTCTCGAATGACTCTATTGAACATCAGCTTCGTGGGAGCTACCCCTGTGGTTCCATGTGGAGTAACGTTATACATAAGAACGAAACTGTGAATTTCTTCCTTATTGTTCTTCCCGTTAGCGTACGCAATTTTTAGTCGTTTGACTAAAAACCTGTTCATGTTCTCTACTTGCCCATTCGCCTGTGGCCAGTACGGTGGGGCCTTAACTTGTATTATGCCACATGCGTTACAATAGCCGGCGAATTCCTGACTAACATATTGTCTACCCTTGTCTTTTTTCAGAAATTTTGGATATCCTAACCTACAGAAAATTTCTTTCATGACTTCGATCAAACCTGCTGATGAGATGGACTTAAGAAACTTGTATTCCATGTAGCGAGAAAAATAGTCTATGAAGACCAGGATGTACTCGCCATTGGGTAGAGGGCCTAAAAGGTCGGATGCTACCCAGATCCATGGCCCAGTAGGAAAAAGGTGTCTGTCCATAGGGGGTGGGCGAGGCGCTTGAGATACTAGGCAACAATCCCGACAGTCTTTGACAAATTTTTCCACAGCTCGGTCCATTCGTGGCCACCACACCTTTGACCTCAGGCGGCGCTTCATTGCTGTCTCTCCCGGGTGGCCCTCATGTGCTAATTCTAGCGTTTGTTCTCTTAATGGTGTTGGAACTACTATTCGGTTTCCCCTCAGTAACAGCGAACCGATTGATGAAAGCTCATTCCGGAAAGGGTAGAAATTTGTCGATGCCTCTGGTTTCCAGGAGTTGTTCTGTAGGCAGCTGATCGCGTCTATGATTTCTTCGTCCCTCAAAGAAAACTCAACCATATTTGAGATGGTCAAGGACTTAGGGACGGAGCTCTGCACCAGCCGTAGTATACTATATTCCGTTTTGGGATCCATTTCTTTCGCTGTGGATAGTGGGCAGAGTCGCGAAAGCGCATCCGAAAGGTTTTCTTTCCCAGCTTTGTAGATAACGGTGAACTTGTATGACTGCAGCCGCAAAAGCCACCTTTCGATGCGAGCTGGGGGTTTTGAAGTTGGCTTAAAGATTGCCTCCAGGGGCTTGTGGTCCGTCATCAGTTCGAAATGCAGTCCGGCCAGGTAGTAATAGAATTTTTCCACAGCCCAAACCAGGGCAAGACTTTCCTTCTCCGTTTGTGAGTAACGCGTTTTGCCTCCGACAACGTCTTGATGGCAAAAGAAATTATTAGCGGGTCACCTTTATCGGAGAACTGCAACAGAACAGCGCCAAGGGCTACGGGACTAGCGTCTGCAATTACCCGAGTTCTATGTTTGGGATTAAAATATGCCAGCCTAGGTACCTCAGCTAGCTGATCCTTTAAGTTTCTGAAAGCCATCCTCTCCGCTTCGCCCCATGTGAATTTATTTTCGGTCTTGAGCAATTTCCTTAAGGTATCCGTATGGTGTGCCAGATCTGGGATGAATTTCCCCACATAGGTTACCAGACCGAGAAAACTTCGTGTTTCCTCTTTGTTCTTGGGGGCTCTAAAGGAACGTATGGTATCGATTTTCTCGGGGTCAACTTCTATCCCCTTTGCGGATAGGATATGGCCCAGGAACTTGAGCTTATCCGTATTCCAAACGCATTTGAGCTTATTTATTGTCCTTTCCTTTCCTGGTCATTTGTCCTTTCCTGGAAGATCTGGCACACTTCCTTTACTGTGTTGTCGGTCTCAGATTTGGTGGCTCCAAAGATGATGATGTCGTCTATGAAGTTCAAGGCGTTTGGTACTTTGGATAGCATTTGTTCCAAGAGACGTTGGAAGACTTCGGGTGCTGAGTTCACTCCGAACATCAACCGTTTGTAGCGGAAGAGGCCTTTCGGTGTTATAAACGTTGTGATCTCCCTGCTCGCTTTGTCCAGGGCCAGTTGATGATATGCGTCCTTCAAATCCAGGCGGGCGAAAAACTTGGCTTTTTTAAGCCTCGTCATGAATGAATCGAATGTGGGTAGAGGGTAGTTCTCCCTTAAAATGGCTCTATTTGCCTGTCGCATGTCAACACAAACACGGATGTCCCCATTCTTCTTAAATGCGAGAACGATTGGTGATATCCAGGAGCTCGGGGCAGTACTGGCTCAATTATGTCGCGACTCAGGGCTTCATTCAGTTTATCCATAACCCTATCCTCAAGTGCCACGGGAATTCGTCTCAGAGGCTGCTGCACTGGTCTCACTGTATCGTCTATTGACAGCTTCACCTCTATGCCCTTCCATTTTGCAAATGGTACTATTTCTTTTATTTGGTTAATGTTCCTACAAAACCGAAGGACTTTTAGCTCCACCGCTGTGTCTCTGCCCAGTAAGGATTATCTTCCATTTTCGATTACGTAAAATGTAGCAAATAATTCAGCCCCTGTTTCCACTGATATTGGGGCCTCAAAAATACAAATTACTTGTAGCACTTTATCAGAGGCGTATCCTCGGAACTGTTTTTCGGACTTGAATCGCTCGTTGAAAAACGTTGCTTTTTCTCTTTTCAATCGCGACCAGTCTGCGTGACTGAGAAGATTAAACTTGGAACCTGAGTCAATGATCGGTCGGATGTTCCGGCCGCCTACATGGCATTTTATGTGTTCCGCCCCCTCATCACTAGATATTTTGAAACATGGCGATTCCTCTTTCCTTTGTTTCGGGCTCGCCGCCTCCTCTCCCACACAGCGTATGTAGGAGTTTGGCCTTTTTAAGCTGCTCCACTGTAACTTCGAAAATCGCCCCTTTATAATAGTTCGGCAAATCTTAGAAAAATGACCTATTTTCGAGCATTTATTGCAGGATGCTTTTCTGGCAGGATATGCTGGGTCGTTGTAGGTATGTCCAAATTTACCACATCTCGGGCATTCCCCTCGGCCTGGCTTGAAGTTTTGATTTGAGATTTTACAAATGGGGCCATCATCAGGTCTTGATGTCATCGCTTTCGACGCCTTATCAATCTGCTCCTCCACCTGGCATGCTTCGATCACTTCATCCAGTGAATGCTCCTTTCCCAGGAACTTTTTCTTTAACTCCAACGGTGCCCAGGCGTCTATGATCTTATCCTTAAGGCAGATGTCTTCAATTTCCTTTTTACAGGAGCCGAAAGAACATTTACTTATTTGTTGACGCAGTTGTAGTACGAAGTCCGAGAAACTTCCATTTTCAGAGGGTGTTAGGCTTCTGAAGAAGAAAGGAAATTTTTTTTCCTTTTTTTTTAAAAGTAATTTTTTTTTTTATATTATTATTATTTTTTTTCCTATAGACAAACGATATATTCCGTTTGCCTATTGCAATTATTCATTGGATTGTACTCTTTACTCAGCTTCCCGTTTCGAAATCTGTACTCAGCTCTCGACTTTTTCCGGTCGTTTCTCTATAATGATTTGGCTTGCACTCTTTGCCCAGTTTTTTTTTTTTTTAAAGAGCTTGCAACTCGGCCTTGCGTTTCTCAAGAGTATTCTCTTTACGCAGCTAATTTTCAGTGATATTTTTTTTCCGTGTTTTCCATGCGTATATACATATATGCGTTTGTGTGTTTGTTCATTTTGGGCTCTGCGCAAAACTTAACTACCGTTAGTTTCGGAACGCCTTTCACACCATTATTTTCTGATCTTTCTTCTTCTTTTTCTTTTTCTTTTTTTTTTATATGTACATATATCAATTAAGAGGATTAGTTTACTATTTCCTATTTCATTAGTTAGTTTAGCTCATTTATATATTATTTTTTTTTTACATGCATAGATTGTTTTCTAGCCCATTGAGCATTGCACGTGTATAGACAACCACTTTTTTTCCAATGCAACTTTACTTTGTCGAATCTTTTTTTTTTTTTGTCTTTTTTTTTGTTTTTATCACTCGTCGCCACTGTAATAACCCACTACTTTACCCTAAATCCGCAGGCAACTTTGGGTTTACTTTATAATGGTTATTCTTTATTAATTAACTTCCGATTATAATAAATCGTTGTCGCTTCACTCTCGAGTGCCGCCCTGATCATTCCTCTCTTTCTCTGCCGGTGCCGCGTCGCTGCCTGGATCCCGTTGATTCTCCTCCAGTGCCGGTTCCAACAGGTTCTATCACCCACAGTTTCCGCGGTACACCTAAGAGAAGAAATTGATCAAATTTTACCATATATTGAATTATGTAGGCCGTGTAATGAAGATGACCATCATTGTTTCTAGAACATATCATTTTTTAAATGTATGTGAACCAACTAAAATTAAAAAATGGTATCTAGCAGTTACCATATCTTTGGAATACTCATCCAAAGTTGAAATCTCAGATTTTCTACATTAATTTTTGGTCTTCTTTGATTTTTCCCCAAACATTTTTCTATGGAAGATTTTTATTTTCTTATTGAAATCAGTAGATCATACCATGTTTTAATTTTGGATTTAAGAAAACTTGAAATAATTTTATTGGATTTATTATAGGTGGTTAAAAAATATTTTCTTCAATTAAATTGGAGTTTTTAATCTGATATTTTCAAAAAGTCATAGCTATCTAAAACTGTTTCTTTGTTCAAAACGTATCTATTGCAGGTTCAGCTTGTTTAGTAAAGCTTTACAGAAGTTGTAGATAGCCATGATTTTTTGAAAATATGAGATTAAAAACTCCAATTTAATTGACGAAAGTCTTGTTTGAGTTAAAGACGAAAGGAAATCTAATCTCGAACTTCGTTACCCTATGGAAAATTTTGATGTAATTCTGCTTTGTGTTTCAGTGTCTCATGTCTTAATGAGAAGACAAATGCAAAATTTTACGCGTAGAAAGCTTTATATGCATATGCCCTCACTGAGCATATAATGCATATAATTAAAACTCTGTTGTACTTAAATTACAGCCACCATCGTTTTTGGGCCAAATCATGGATTAAAAGCTAAAAAAAAAACCAGGCAAACTAACTCCGCCCATACTTTTCTAATATTTATTATTTTAAATCGCACACCCAAAATAAATTGTTACATCCAACAATTGGTTTAACTAGAAAAACTGGAAAAACGTAATTTCCAGTTTTTTTAATTTTTTATCTTTGCGCATTTATTTTAGATATAATACATGTTTATTATATGATTGATCGGATATGCCCCACCTTTGTTTTTTTTATAAGTTAGAAGGATGGGACTAAGTACAGATTGAATTTTGGGCAATCTTATCCGATTTGCAAAATTTAATTAGGATAATTGGCTTAACTTTTTTGTTTTTGAAGCTAGAATGATGGGACCATCTACGGTTTCCGTTTTGGGCAATCTAATCCTATGTTTCATAAGAATCGGCCAACTATATCCTATACCTGCCATATAAATGAACGATCGGAAATGGCACAACCTTTCTATTTTTAAAGATGCTTGGGGCAGTTTCCAATATTTTTATTTGAAATTTTGTTGATGGTGAACAAAATACTTTTTTTCTCATAAGGACCGGACAACTATATAGGATCCGATATATATAATAATAATATAAGCTTCTGCTTAACTGCAAGGGTATATCAACTACGGCTCCGCTTGAAGTTGGCCTTTCTTTCTTGTTTTTTTTTTTTATAATTTATTATATAGTGGAACTCTCATAAGAATAGGCCTCTCATCTGTTAATTTGGTAAAACAATTTGGTTTCCCACAACTACGAAAAAATTTTGGATTTTAAATACATTTTTGTGCAAATTTTTAACTAAAATTTTTAAACTAACCAAATTCCAAAACCTTTGTAAATTAAAAATACGTATAACTTCAGAGCCACTGAAGCTATGGAAAAATTCTTTACGTCTTTGGAAAGGTTTTTAATTATTCCACCTTCCGGAATGTCAAAATCTATAGAGTTAAAAAAAAAGAGTTTTGATGTTTATCTTTACAATTAAAGTATTGCTAACTGTGTGANGACTTTCACATTAAGGAGAGGCGATTGCCCTGAAGTCAGTCTTGGTGGAATCACAATACCAGCAAGCACCACACCCAAATATCTGGGTATGACTTTAAACAGAAGACTCACCTAGAGAACTCAGGTGAAGTACCTGGGCGTGACCGTTGGATACGGGTTCGCTTCGCACCACACCTTGCCAATCTGAAGAACCGATTTATTATAACAAGTTATTATAGAAAGTTTGTCCGCATTTACGCTTATATAGCGAATCCATTGACCGCGTATCTTGGAGGTCATAATAGAAAAATATCAAAAAATATCTCGATGCAATTAGATGAAGCAGCTATCAAAGCGTTTAATGATCTTAAACAAAATTTTTCAAATCAAATCGAATTAATTTAACCAGATTATAATAAAAAATTCATTCCAACAACAGACGCTTCAAACATAGCGTTGGGAGCAGTATTATCACAAGAGAGCAAACCAATAACGTTCATATCAAAAACTCTGAATAAAACCGAACAGGCATATGCTACTAACAAAAAAAAAAATTATTAGCTATAGTTTGGGCATTAAAAAATCTAAGAAATTATATATACGGAGTAGTAGGAATGGAAATCCATACAGATCATCAGTCATTAGCGTATTCAATATCCGACAAAAACCCAAACATAGAAATGAAACGATGGTATTCATTTATACAAAGTTTAACTCCAATTATCAAATATCAACCGGGAACAATCTGCCCAAACAACCTTTACTTTGCAAAAAGACGACTGCCCACATGTTATCCTCGGTGGCACTGCAATTCCACCTGACCTAACTCCCAAATATCGAATGACGATGGGCAGGCGACTTACGTGGAGAGCCCACCTGTTGCGCAAAAGAAAACAAATACATGAGAAGCTACGGAAGCTCTACTGGCTAAGTGGAAGGCGCTCCAGCTTCGGGTGAAGTTACTTATCTACAAAGCCCTGATTAAACCTATCTGAACTTATGGCATCCAAATGTGGGGTACAGCGAACCCAAGAAACAGGAGAATCATCCAGCTCGCACAAAACAGGTCCCACCCTTAACACGACAACGTGACTATCCACGCCCAACTAGGCATCCAATGGGTCAGCGCCGAGTGAAGTGAAGAGACGTGCCTTCCGTGCGCTCCGTGAAAAATCGTTTCCGGTCGAAATACACCTCGTAGAAAGGTGTATCGTCGTGCTGCGGTGCATCGTGTACGCGAGCTTCTGCTCTACACGACTGATATAATTTGATGGCTGTGATACTGACAATACGCTGTATAATTGCGTTTTTTATAAATAAAATTTTTGACAAGTGCCGTGAAAAAAAGTGTGACCATAGTCCAAAAAATTTAAAAACATCTCTAATAAATCGATATACTTACCGATATATTTACCGTTTCATTCAACCAAGCTTCGAACCAATTATTAACTGGTTGAAAAATATCGAAATCGATAACTTTGGTAGTTGGTAGTTAGAGTTTTAAAAGAGTCTCAAATTCGCGTCCAAGCCCAAAGATGGACTGGCAAGCTTCGCCCCGTTCATCAATACAACCGCTTAGAAAAAGGGCCAACGGCAGATTTGCTAGTGTTGACTCCAACGACTCCTGCGAACCTGGAGAAATCAAGCGGAAGACAGCCAAAAAGACGGCCGAAGAAGAAAAACCCAGCACCAGCGCTGCAGCTCGAGCCAAACTGGATGAAATCAACAAGGCAACCTGGCTTACACCGGTTTGAACTCAGATCATGTAAGAATTTAAAGACAGCCAAAAAGACGGCCGAAGAAGAAAAACCCAGCACCAGCGCTGCAGCTCGAGCCAAACTGGATGAAATCAACAAGGCAACCTGGCTTACACCGGTTTGAACTCAGATCATGTAAGAATTTAAAAGTCGAACAGACTTAAAATTTGAACGGCTACACCCAAAATTATATCTTAATCCAACATCGAGGTCGCAATCTTTTTTATCGATATGAACTCTCCAAAAAAATTACGCTGTTATCCCTAAAGTAACTTAATTTTTTAATCATTATTAATGGATCAACAATTCATAAATTAATGTTTTAATAAATTGAAAGTTTTTTAAATTTTAATATCACCCCAATAAAATATTTAATTTTATTAAAATTGAAATAATCTTTATAATTAAAATAAATAAAATATAAAGATTTATAGGGTCTTCTCGACTTTTAAATTTATTTTAGCTTTTTGACTAAAAAATAAAATTCTATAAAAAATTTAAATGAAACAGTTAATATTTCGTCCAACCATTCATTCCAGCCTTCAATTAAAAGACTAATGATTATGCTACCTTTGCACAGTCAGAATACTGCGGCCATTTAAAAATTTTCAGTGGGCAGGTTAGACTTTATATTTAATTCAAAAAGACATGTTTTTGTTAAACAGGCGAACATTATTTTTGCCGAATTCTTTATTTAAACTTATCATTAAAATTTATTTTTACATAAAAATATACTAATTCTATCATTATTTCTTAATTTTATTAATTAAAATTAATATTTCAATAAATAATTAAAATTTAATAAATAATTTAATTTATAAAATAAATTATAACAAATTTTTTAATAATTGCTAATTCTAAGCATATATTTATTAAATTTATTTATTATTTTTAAAAATTTATTTTATAGCTTATCCCATAAAATATTAAAATTATAAATTATTTAATTTTTTAAATAACTAAATAAATTTATAATTTCTAAATTAAATTTATTTCTTGAAAAACTAGATACCTTTAAAAACGAATAACATTTCATTTCTAATATAATATTTTAAATAATTTTGTCACATTAACTTATATATTATATTAACTCTTTTAAAATCGAGAAAAATAAATATTTATTTTTTATTTAATAAACGCTGATACACAAGGTACAATAAATTAAATTTTCTTTTATAATAAAAATTTTTCAAATTATTTCAATTTTCTTTCACAATACTATTACACTATTATTAAAATTATTTTTTCTTTAAACAATACTAAAACACTTAAATTTATAGTTATTTCTAATATTTTAAAATTTAATATTCATAATTAATAAATAAAATCTAATCAATTTATATTGATTTGCACAAAAATCTTTTCAATGTAAATGAAATGCTTTACTTAATAAGCTTGGGGAAAATTATTTTGCTACCCTTTCTTCCGATGACTACAGCGACAGAGAAGAAGAAACTGTGATTGGCTCCAGTGTGAGTGAAATGGACGCCGATTGTGTCGGGCACAAATTTAGGAAGAAAAAGCTATCCGACAAGACGTCCAAATCCATCAAGCCACCGCCAAATTTATCCCTGACGTCACCAATATAGCTGCACTAATCTCTACAATTGCGAATATCGTTGGCAAAGATAAGGACTTCTCTTATAAGGCAGCTAGTGATAACCAAATAAGAGTTTTGATGCCAGATAAAGAGTCTTACTCCGCCTTAAAAGTACAACTGGACTCTGCCAATAAAAGGTACATTACCTTTCAACCCAAGGGCGAAAGATCCAATAGGGTCGTAGCTAAAGGACTGACCATTTTATGGGTTCCGAGGAGATCAAGGAGGACTTCCTACGACAAGGGCACATAGTCCGCGACGTTCAAAATGCCATTGATCACCTCAGTAAGGCACCTCTGCCGATCTTTTTTGTAAAGGTTGTCTCGAACAAGCCAGCAACAATAAGGAGGCCTTCAACGTGAAGAGAATATACCGTTCAGTGGTGACGGTAAATTCGCTGATATGCCTCAAGGTGACCGCTACCAGGGATTTGGCCACAGTGTAAGATGCAGCCGCGGTGTGTCAAGTGTGGCCCGGCGTGTCAAGTTCCCACCCGCTCAGCACTACCCAACACTTCATCGAGAAGCTATGCTGACATAGTCAGAGGATGAGCATGGCCACAACAGAAAAAAGCGACAGCACAGGAGATGCCACAGGCCGACCAGATGGCGGCCTTTATGACGAGGGTGGAAAACCTACTTGAGAGAGCGATGGACAAGATGTTCGACAGAATGACTGCAATGATGAGTTCCATCCTCTGTCAAGTATGCAGCAAGTAGGCCTACACGTAGCCTTCTGGAACGCAAACGGCTTCGTCTAAAACAGGCTTGAGGTGGAGCACATTATCCACACTAAGTGCATTGAAATTCTGCTAATAGCAGAAACACATTTTACACAAAATTCATACCTGCCATTGGAAAGCTATGACGTCATTCACTCGGACCATCCCAGTGAAAGAGGATATGGAGGAGCAGCAATCATTATCAAGGACAGCTTTGAATACAGTAGAATAGCAACCCTCAAGGAAGAGTGGGTCCAGTGTGCCAGAATTGCTGTCTCCACTCCCATGGGAAAGCTCACCATCGCGTCGGCCTATATTTCCCCAAAACAGAGCGTGTCCGAAAGCCAGTCCGACCTCCTACTGAGGGAAATGAGTGACAAATTCATTATTGCAGGCAACCCCAACGCCAAGCATCCGTGGTGGGGATCGAGGGTGAGTAACCCTAAAGGTTCTGCATTATTCAAATGCATTCAGCGAATAGCCTACAACTGCTACTCAACTGGAGAGCCCACGTATTGGCCCACAGACCCCCAAAAGCTGCCGGACCTATTGAACTTCGCCATCTCCCAAGGAATTCATTCGGACTCCATAATCTGTTCGGCAAACGGAGATCTCTTCTCGGATCACAGCGCGGTGGAAGTCCACATCAACACCCCTGTTAAGAAGAAGGTAACGACTTTCACATTAAGGAGAGGCGATTGTCCTGAAGTCAGTCTTGGTGGAACCACAATACCAGCAAGCACCACACCCAAATATCTGGGTATGACTTTAAACAAAAGACTCACCTAGAGAACTCACCTGTTGCGCAAACGCAGACAAATTGGGACAAATTGGGATAAGGACAAGCTGCGTCAGCTATACTGGCTGATTGAAAGGAGATTCAGGCTGAAGCTGACTGTAAATCTCCTGATCTACAAGTCCATTGTGTAGCCAGTTTGGACCTACGGAATCCAGCTATGGGGGACGGCGAGCCCAAGCAACAGGAAGATCATCCAGCTCGCACAGATTAGGGCCCTAAGGACGTTATCTGGAGGCCACCCTTACCATGAACTTGTGACCATCCACGCCCAACTAGGCATCCCATGGGTCAGCGCCGAAGTCCAGAGGTTCGCCGCAAGATATGTGGATAGGCTGGATTGACATCCCAACCCCAAAAGGTTGAAGCGGAAACACCCACTAGATCTTAGGCTATTATAATATTATCGTGTTAATATATTTTATGTTCATATATTTTTGTACTTGCAATATTTTTTAATATTTTGAAATAAGTTTTCATAGGAACAGTGTGAATCTCCGGAACTGCATCATCCGGAACTGAACCGGAGCTAAAACTTTTCCACGGTCTGAGCCAAACTGATAATTAAATCAACCGGCTCGCCGGTCTGATCTTCCGATCTTAGTATGTATTGCATGTTTTCCGAGTCCATACACCCGTACCTTCAGTACATGAATGCGGTACTATTCCAGGTGGGTAGCAATCCTGTCATTCTTGACCTTGACGCGAACGCGTCGTCCCCCCCTCTGGTTCAGTAAGATGTCCAGGCTTGGGCCTGGCCATCAAAACTATGACCAAGGTCGAGACGCTAGCCGAATGGGTGGTCACCCAGGATGTGCAGGTTGTTAGCGAGCCCAGTGAGTGGTACACATTCCACGGTCCGAGAGGAGCGAGTGACATTGATGTTACTCTTGCGAATGAGACAGCAATGAGAGTGTGTGATTTTCAATGGAATGTGTTGGGGGGTCATGGCGTAAGTGATCATAATCCGATTGAGATTGTGGTGATCCGTGCCGTGGCCCTGGAATCGAATGAGGGGCTTAATGGGTGGCGCTTTCGTGGAACAAATTGGACCCTTCATGGGCATTATGTGAGAGAAGCGGCGGCGCAAGTCCCGTTTAGCACCTTCTGTGCTATGAATGTGGATGAGCAAGTTGCATGTGTGACTGGGTTGGTTACGAGTGCGAATGACTCCATGTTTGCGAGGTACCGTAAGGTGACTCGTAAACGTGATAAGTGGTGGACGCGTGAACTGCAAGCCGAGAAGCGGTCCCTCCGGTCTCTGGGGAAGAGATTCCAAAGGAACAGAAGGGCTAATGCGGACGGCGTGGCCAGCTTAGGGATCAGCTTAGTACTAGGGTTCATGAGTACAAGCATAGGGTTTTGAGAGTGAAAGAAGATGAGTGGTGCTCTTTCGTAGAACGTAATAAACACGATCCCTGGGGTCGTGTTTACAAAATTCTGCGGGAGAGTGGGAAGGAGGGGGCCAGGGATGTTTGTGCCCTACAGGTTGAAGGCGAATTTCTTACAACCTGGAAGGACTGTGTGCAATGTCTTTTGTCCGAATTCTTTCCTAGGGAGGATCGGCAGCACTCAGTGCCTGAGGCAGTGGGTGATGCCGATCCCCTCCTGGTGAGCGAGCTTCAGTGGGCTTTCACTAAGCTTCGCTCTGGGAAAGCGCCTGGTTTGGATGGGTTTACGGGTGAAATTTGTAAAAGTGTCTGGAAGTCAATTCCAGATCACTTATACGAATTATATTCAAAGTGTGTGAGTGAGGGGGCCTTTCCGAGTGCACGGAAGTGCACGAAGGCGAGTTTCAGTTCTTGCAAAAGTTCTGGAGAGAGTGCTGGTAGAACGGCTGCAGGAGAGTGTGGGGAGCCAGATGTCTGATAGGCAGTTTGGCTTCCGTGAAGGGAGGTGTGCGGAGGACGCTTGGAGGAGCGTTAAGGACTCGGTGAGATCCAGCAACTCCAAGTACGTCCTCGGTGTGTTTGTAGATTTCAAGGGGGCTTTCGATTACCTAAGTTGAGCTAGTGTGAGTTGAGCAAGTATGTCAGTGTTGTGCGTAGGCGGACGACTTGCTCATCTTGGTTGAGGGCCAGTCGCGTTCCAGGATTGAGGCAAGCGCTTCAGAGTGCTTGCGTATTGTTGGCCAGTGGGGCAACAGTGTGGGTGTCAGCGTGGCAAGGGATAAGACTGTGACAATGCTGCTAAAATGCAGCTTGTCCAGGCCCCCGGTTGTCAGGCTCGACGGCTCCAGCATAAGGTATGCGAAACAGGTGAAGTACCTGGGCGTGACCGTTGGATACGGGTTCGCTTCGCACCACACCTTGCCAATCTGAAGAACCGATTTATTATAACAAGTTATTATAGAAAGTTTGTCCGCATTTACGCTTATATAGCGAATCCATTGACCGCGTATCTTGGAGGTCATAATAGAAAAATATCAAAAAATATCTCGATGCAATTAGATGAAGCAGCTATCAAAGCGTTTAATGATCTTAAACACAATTTTTCAAATCAAATCGAATTAATTTAACCAGATTATAATAAAAAATTCATTCCAACAACAGACGCTTCAAACATAGCGTTGGGAGCAGTATTATCACAAGAGAGCAAACCAATAACGTTCATATCAAAAACTCTGAATAAAACCGAACAGGCATATGCTACTAACAAAAAAAAAAATTATTAGCTATAGTTTGGGCATTAAAAAATCTAAGAAATTATATATACGGAGTAGTAGGAATGGAAATCCATACAGATCATCAGTCATTAGCGTATTCAATATCCGACAAAAACCCAAACATAGAAATGAAACGATGGTATTCATTTATACAAAGTTTAACTCCAATTATCAAATATCAACCGGGAACAATCTGCCCAAACAACCTTTACTTTGCAAAAAGACGACTGCCCACATGTTATCCTCGGTGGCACTGCAATTCCACCTGACCTAACTCCCAAATATCGAATGACGATGGGCAGGCGACTTACGTGGAGAGCCCACCTGTTGCGCAAAAGAAAACAAATACATGAGAAGCTACGGAAGCTCTACTGGCTAAGTGGAAGGCGCTCCAGCTTCGGGTGAAGTTACTTATCTACAAAGCCCTGATTAAACCTATCTGAACTTATGGCATCCAAATGTGGGGTACAGCGAACCCAAGAAACAGGAGAATCATCCAGCTCGCACAAAACAGG
>JAJJHT010024204.1:93032-118305 GCA_021223865.1 Drosophila pandora | reverse complement strand
ATATTATATATATATTATATATATGATATTTTTGTATCATATTTTGTATCATAATAATATCTATATATGTATATAGAAATGTTTTTTCATCAAAGTATAAGTCCTTAATATACGGACGACGGGAGTATTAATAAGTTTTGCATGGTAGCCAATTGCCTTGTCATCATATTTGTGACGCGCATGATTCAATTCAACAGATTCCTATTGTCCCTATAAAAACTTATATAAAAATATTGAAAAATTTTGCAGGTACAAAAATATATGAATGGATAAGAATATCTATTCTCTGTTGAGCACATTTTTTTATTTTTTGAGAAAATAACTTTTGCATGGTAGACAATTGCCTTGTCATCATA
Source organism: Drosophila pandora (assembly GCA_021223865.1). Lineage (NCBI taxonomy): Eukaryota > Metazoa > Arthropoda > Insecta > Diptera > Drosophilidae > Drosophila > Drosophila pandora. Next base: position 117,949 of record JAJJHT010024204.1, on the reverse strand, counting down.
TGGACGGTGGCCGGCGGTGAGGTGAAGCCATGGCAGCGTGTCGGTCGAATGACGGCGCAGCTGCTCCGCGGCTCCACTTAAATAGCTTCGGTGGTTCGAGTTCGCACCTCAGGTTCGATTTTGATTACGAGTTCAGGCTTGAGTTCGACTTCAAACTTAATATGTTCGAAACGCCGATGTTCCAACCTAATATGTTCAAAACGCTGATTGATTCCAACCGCCAAGTTCGAATTCGATTTTGAGGCACGAGCTTGATTTCCAGGAATATTGGGTTCTAGGAAAATTGTTCACGCACGTAGTTATGGTTGCACATATGAAAACGAGTTTTTCCGCGGAAATATAAATGTCACTGTCACTAAATGTCACAAATGTCACACGGGGCACTCATTTCAAACTCTGTCGGCAGCACTTTTCTGAAAATTGGTTTTTACTTGTCTAATATTAGTGACTCGCATTATTCAATTCGGGAGGTTCCTTCTGTCCCTATAAAACGTTTTTTCGGTTTTTTTTATATAAAAACATTACAAACAAGCAAGGAAAGCTAACTTCGGGCGGAGCCGAAGTTTATATACCCTTGCAGTCCTCTAGGTGGCGCCACGCATCTTGTATTATTAAATATATAGCGGATCGTATATAGTCGACCGATCCTTATGAAATTTGGCATATTGAATTATTTTGCCCAAAGAGTAATCTGTACCAAGTCCCATCTTTCTAACTTAAAAAACACCAAAGTTATGCCAATTCCGATCGTTCTATGACAGCTATAGGATATAGTCGGCCGATCCTTATGAAATTTTGTACATAAGATATTTTGGTCAAATAAAACATGTGTGGAAAGTCCCAATCCTCTAACTTAAAAAACACCAAAGTTATGGCATTTCCGATCAATCAGTTATATGGCAGCTATAGGATATAGTCGACCGATCCCGCCGTTCCGACTTATGTACTACCTGCAAAGAAAAGGATGTGTGCAAAGTTTCAACTCTATAGCTTCAAAACTGAGAGACTAGTTTGCGTAGAAACCGACAGACATACAGACAGACGGACAGACGGACAGACAGACAGACGGACAGACGGACATGCTCATATCGACTCAGGAGGTGATCCTGATCAAGAATATATATACTTTATAGGGTCGGAGATGTCTCCTTCACTGCGTTGCACACTTTTGACCAAAATTATAATACCCTCTGCAAGGCTATAAATATTGGAAGTAAAAAAAATAAATGCATAGATATGAATATAATCAAATATTCGCACGATAATATAAATGTCTCTGCTTTGTTGAGAAAATAAATATGATATTAAAATATTATATATATAAAATGAAAAAAAAACTGTTTTTCATCAAAGTTTAAGTCCTTACCTTGACTTTTTCCCAGAAACAAACTTTTCTTCTGATCAAAACGTTCATATAAGTCCATCTTCCCGGCCACTTGAACTGCATGAGATTGAAGAGTGCATTACAAAGCTTAAGAGCAAAAAGTAACCGGGACTCGACGGTATCACAGGAGAGATACAAAAAAGGATATGGAAATCAGTACCAGAACACCTTATGTCGCTTTACTCAAGATGTATTGAGAATGGAAATTTTCCAAAAATTTGGAAACAACCAAGAGTTATACCGTTATTAAAAAGAAGCTATAGATAAAATTGATAATATAGATATATCCTGATAAAATTAAAAGCAAACCGGAGTCATATAGAGGTTTTTGTCTGCTACCAGTTCTAGGAAAATTGAAGAAGGTAATAATGATAATGATAAATCGGCTAAAAGATATCCTACCAGAAAGAAATAGATGTCAGTTTGGCTTTACTACCAATAAATGTACATATTAAAGACGCCTGGAGACATGTTATAGAGACTATTAATGCATTTCAGTCAAAATATATACTGGGAATTTTCGTTGATTTCAATGGAGAATTTGACAATATTGAGTGGAGTGCAGTTATGAATGTTCTTGCCGAAATTAATTGCCCAGAAATAGCAATTTGGAAAAGCTACTTTTCAGATAGAACTGCGTGTATTCGTGGTTAGTTTGAAACTGCAAGAGTGCCTGTTACTAAAGGATGTTCTCAAGGATCTATTAGTGACCCATTCATTCTTATAAATCTTCTTATGAATATTTTTCTTGAAAGATTAGAGCCGTTATGCCCTTTCAGTGCGTATGCAGATGACTTACTGCTTCTTATTGCAGGAAAATCTTGAGGAGAAATTGAAAATAAAGGTGGACAAATTATGAACTTAGTGCTTGGGGAGATGAGAATGGAGTCAAAATATCAACATCAATAACCGTAATTATGCTTCTAAAAGGAAAGCTAAGAACAGACATCCGATTGTGCGTTTTTAAGGGGCAACCTGCCATATGTATTAGTCCAATGCTATCTTCGAATTAGTATGGGAGAAAGAATGAATTTTTTACCACACGTAGCTGCCATTCGAGATCGAATATCAAGCACAGCATCAGTTCTGGCTAAAGTACTCCGTGTAGACTGTTGTTTGGAGAGGAAATTTGGTACCCAGTCATACAGAAACAAATTAGAGCAAAGATTCGCCTTTTGTCAAGCCAAAGGATGGTTTTACTTAGTTTTTTACCGGTTTGTCGCACAGTGTCCACTTCAGCACTACAAGTTCTGGCAGGCACACCACCCCTAGACCTTGAGGCTAAATTAATCACAATAAAACACAAACTACAGAAAGGACTGCCACTTGACCATAATGGCTGGCTATATAATCTGGATCACACAAATATCAACTGGGATACAAAAAAAGCATTACTTGAAGAAAGGATGATTGAAGAATGGCCAAACAGATGGGACTGCGACATCAATGGAAGAGTTACACATAAATTCTTACCAGAAGCATTACCAGAAAATTTAATCTGAAGGGTGTATTTTTTATAACTGGACATGGATCTTTGAATGCATTTCTCTATCCTAGAAACCGTAGCTATACTGCTGCATGCTTATGTGGAGTTCTAAACTAAGATTGGCAACATGTATTGTGTGACTGTATAATGTATGACGATATAAGAAACCTGGATGCTTTGGGAGTAGTTGGTGAGCCTAATGACTGGAACGTCTCAGGCATTGTCAAAAATCAAGAATATTTTGATGACAATAGGTGAGATTCCTAAATTTGTTTGCCGAGGCTGTTTTTAGACGTCATTCAGGTGTATATCGGACGCTGGCCTTGCTCAAAGGGCTGCCATTCCCGGACTAATGTCAAAACTGGCAAACAAGGTTACCTCATCCGAGCGTGTCGGCGCTGAAGAGGGAAGGCCCACCGAGCCCTTAATTTCGGTACCACGGGTGAACAGTGCCAAGGCTGTTCAATGAGGTTGGCCCCCTTGTGGGAGTTCGTGGTGCCTGTGGTTGACACCCAAATGCGGGTAGAGCCCTGGGGCTCGACGTGGAGTTGCGTTATACAACCGGGTGCTGGAACCCAAAGACGGGAAGAAGTGTTAGATACACTTCGCCCCTCAACAAGGGGAAGTTTTCTGTCTGATTCACAGATACTTAAATTGGTACCGGGCTGGTTGCTATGTCCGATTCACAGATACTTAAATTGGTACCGGACTGGTTGCTATGTATTTGCTATAGCTTCTATTCCGGGGCGTTTGCAGACGCTTAAACCTGACACATGCATCATATACACACTTGTGGGTATATAAGGGTGCCGTGATTGTAATCCACTTTCAGTGGAACCAGCCACGTTAAATAAACAAGGAGAGATCCAAGACGTCCACTGTCCCTATCTACTATCTAGCGAAATCACAGCCAAGGGAACGGGGCTGGAATAATTAGCGGGGAAAGAAGACCCTTTTGAGCTTGACTCTAATCTGGCAGTGTAAGGAGACATAAGAGGTGTAGAATAAGTGGGAGATATTAGACTTCGGTTTGGTATCGCCAATGAAATACCACTACTCTTATTGTTTCCATACATACTTGATTAAATGGAACGTGTATCATTTCCTAGCCATTATACGGATATATTTATACCCTTGCAGAGGGTATTATAATTTTGGTCAAAAGTGTGCAACGCAGTGAAGGAGACATCTCCGACCCTATAAAGTATATATATTCTTGATCAGGATCACCTCCTGAGTCGATATGAGCATGTCCGTCTGTCCGTCTGTCCGTCTGTCTGTCTGTCTGTTTCTACGCAAACTAGTCTCTCAGTTTTAAAGCTATCGAGTTGAAACTTTGCACACATCCTTCTTTCCTTTGCAGGCAGTATATAAGTCGGAACGGCCGGGATCGGTCGACTATATTTCATAAGGATCGGCCGACTATATCCTATAGCTGTCATAGAACGATCGAAATTGGCATAACTTTGGTGTTTTTTAAGTTAGAAAGATGGGAAAGATTGGTACACATTCTATTTTGGGAAAAATAATTCAATATGCCAAATTTCATAAGAATCGGCCGACTATATACGATCCGCTACATATCTAATAAAATAAGATGGGTGGCGCCACCTAGCAGACTGCGACTGAACTGCAAGGGTATATCAACTTCGGCTCCGCCCGAAGTTAGCTTTCCTTTCTTGTTATTATATCGTATGGTATTGGGTTTTGACGCAAGCTTCTTGATCAAAGTATCACGAGTTGGTTATATAATCGCAAACAAATTCTAAGAGATGCATTCATGTATTATTGATTTGGAAGTTTGGTATAACTCCAATTACTCAGGTATGATCCAATTCAAGGACATTGCCAGGTAGGGAGTTTGACGGGGGCGGTTCATCTCTCAAATAATAACGGAGAGGTCCCAAGGCCAGCTNTATAATTTATTATAGGTGGTTAAACAATATTTTCGTCAATTAAATTGGAGTTTTTAATCTCATATTTTCAAAAAGTCATGGCTATCTAAAACTGTTTCTATGTTCAAAACGTATCTATTGCAGGTTCAGCTTGTTTCGTAAAGCTTTACAGAAGTTGTATGTTGTGTGGTTAGTGGTACTATCCGGTGTTTCTACTAAAAAATTTTCTTCTAGCTTCACTCTTGACAGAGCATCAGCTACCTGGTTTTCCTTTCCCGGCAAATATTTAATAGTGAAGTCAAACTCGTTTAATTTTATTCTCCATCTTTGTAGTTTCATGTTTGGTTCTTTTATATTATGAAGCCAAACTAATGGTCTATGATCGCTAAGAATTTCGAATTTTCTACCAAAGAGATAAGACCTAAAATATTTAGTAGCCCAGACTATAGCCAGAAGCTCTTTTTCTATTCCTGAGTAATTAATTTCATGTTCATTCAGAGTTCTACTAGCATAACAAATAGGTTTATGATTTTGCGATAATACTGCGCCTATGGCGACATTGCTAGCATCTGTTGTTAAGGAAAATAATTTTTTAAAGTTAGGGTAAATTAAAATTGGGTCTGATGTAATGAGAAGTTGACAATGCCTAGAGTCAATTGTAAACGACTTTTGTAACGGGCAAGGTGTTGTAAGTGGTTGAGCCATACTGCCATACTGCGATCCACTGAAGCTTATCCTTTACTGTGTGCAACGCAGTGAAGGAGACATCTCCGACCCTATAAAGTATATATATTCTTGATCAGGATCACCTCCTGAGTCGATATGAGAATGTCCGTGTGATTTCTCTACCTCTATTTTTTTCTACATAATGTTTTTTGTCAGTTTGTGTAATTTGGCCTGTCTTCCTAAAAGGATTTGTTGTTTTAGATTTTATAAGTGGAGCTTGTCTATACCTAGTATCAATATCGAATGTATGACAATTTTTATTAAGCTTGTTTTATTTCAGTATTTTATTCGCTTGAATATTATAACTTGGAGTTCCGGCGAACATAAAAATGTCTGCTGGTGTTCTGCCTGTAGAGCTATGTTTTGTTTTAGGATTATAAATATAAACGATTGTTTCAAATTTAGTAATTATATTTTCAGGATTCCGTTCACTATTTATAATTCTTAATTTTTCATTAATGGTTTTATGAAATCTCTCATTTTTACTTGTGGTTATAGTTATTCTTACATCTTCGGATTGCAGCCAAAGTTGCAATGCTGAGCACATAAATGCAGAGTCTTTGTCGGCTTTAATTTATTTTGGTTTACCCATTTCATTAAATATCCTGAGTAATGCCCTTTTTGCTTCTAACCAATCCCTACTGTTGACATTTATTAAAGCAGCATATTTGGAATAAATATCAATGCAAGATAAGAATTGTTTATTATCGATCATGTAAAAATCTATAACATATTTTTCTCTGGGGTTAATTCAAATGTAAGTTTTGTATCTCTGTGTTCTGTTTTAGCAAGGTTACAAATTTCACACTCATTTATAATATTTGGAATTAATCTCTGATAACACAGGCCAACAGCAAAAAATCTCCACGCATAATTTTACCTGCTCCATAATCTTTAGGCTCCCCTGAACCAAAGTCCAGAACAAACATAGGTTCTATCACTCACAGTTTCCGCGGTACACCTAAGAGAAGAAATTGATCAAATTTTACCATATATTGAATTATGTAGGCCACACGGCCATTACACAATGGCGATGACCATCATTGTTTCTAGCACATATCATTTTTGAAATGTATGTGTACCAACTAAAATTAAAAAATCGTATCTAGCAGTTATCATATCTTTGGAATACGCATCCAAAGTTGAAATCTCCGATTTTCTACATTAAATTTTGGTCTTCTATGATATTTTCCCAAACATTTTTCTATGGAAGATTTTTATTTTCTTATTGAAGTCAGTAGATCATAATAATAAATGGCCATCACAACCCTATCGGGTCACAGCCTGTTGCACAATCTGCCTCCACGCTTTCCTGTCCTGGGCCCGCGCTCGNTTGTATAATTTATTATAGGTGGTTAAACAATATTTTCGTCAATTAAATTGGAGTTTTTAATCTCATATTTTCAAAAAGTCATGGCTATCTAAAACTGTTTCTATGTTCAAAACGTATCTATTGCAGGTTCAGCTTGTTTCGTAAAGCTTTACAGAAGTTGTATGTTGTGTGGTTAGTGGTACTATCCGGTGTTTCTACTAAAAAATTTTCTTCTAGCTTCACTCTTGACAGAGCATCAGCTACCTGGTTTTCCTTTCCCGGCAAATATTTAATAGTGAAGTCAAACTCGTTTAATTTTATTCTCCATCTTTGTAGTTTCATGTTTGGTTCTTTTATATTATGANCAAGAGCAGCTGCATCGGATTGCACCACTGTCCAGCACTCCGCACCATATAAGAGTACTGGAAGAATGAGCGTCCTGTAGAGTGTTATTTTTGTCGGTCGAGAGAGAGCTCTACTGTTAAAGTGCCTACTGAGCCCAAAGTAGCACCTGTTGGCAAGTGTGATTCTCCGCTTAATCTCCAGGCTGACATCATTTGTGCTAGATATTGCAGATCCAAGGTAAATGAATTCCTTCACGGACTCAAAGCTATGGCTTCCTGCAGATAGCTGGGAATCAAGACGCCGCGATTCCCTGCTAGAGCACACAATAAACTTTGTCTTATCCATGTTAACTGCCAGTCCTACTTTAGCTGACTCTTTTTCAATAGCCCCGAAGGCTGCTGTAACATCACGCTTGGTTCGGCCAATGATATCAATATCATCAGCGTAGCCAAGGAGTTGGNATGCTTCTAAATATTCTTTATTGGTTGAATTTATAGTGGAACCTTTCTTTAAGTTTACAGTTATAGGTTTTGCAATTTTAGCAAAATCAGGTATGCATTTTCTATAAAATCCACAGAGACCTAAAAATGATTTATTTCTTTTTGGGTTTTTGGTATTGGAAATTTTTGTATTGCCTCAATTTTTTGGGGTGTGGCTTTATTCCTTCTGTTGTTATTATAAGTCCAAGGAATTCAATTTCCTTTTTCATAAACTCACATTTGTCAAGTTGAAGTTTAAGATTAGCTTCTCGAAGTTTTGAAAACACATTTTTTATGGACAATATGTGTTCTTCTAATGACGTAGAAAATATAATTATGTCATCCATATAAACAAGGCAATGCTGGTATATTAAATCTTCTAATAAATTGTTCAAGCAACGTTGGAAAGTTGCAGGCGCATTTTTCAGACTAAATGACATTCGTGTGTATTCGTAATGTCCATTTTTAGTAGAAAAATCTGTTTTTGAAATAGAATTTTCATCCATTTGAATTTGATGAAAACCCTTGGCAAGGTCAATTGTTGTTAAATATTGACACTTTCCAAGTTTGTCAAGTTTTTCATCCATAACTGGTATCGGATACTTATCATCAATAGTTTTTTCATTTAGACTTCGATAGTCTCTTACTATTCGAAATTTCTTTTTACCTGATGCATCCTCTTTCTTTGGGACTATCCATATTGGAGAACAATAAGGGGATTTCGATTTACGTATTATTCCCTGATTTATCATTTCTTTAATTTGGACTTCAACTTCTTGATCATTAGCTTGAGGGTATTTATAAGGTTTTTTGTAAATAGGATCTTCATTTTTGGTTTGGATTGAATGTTTTATAGCACTGGTAAAGGTCAAATTTTCACCTTCCCTGTACTGAATATCACTAAATTCAAATAAAATGTTATTTAATTAAGTTCTTTCTTCTTTATTATGATGGTTTATTCGAAATTTATTATTTTCCTCATAGTCATTATTAATTGCAAAATTAAAAGATATATCCTCAGATGAAGGTGGACTAAGATAATCTTCCAATGTTTCAATTTCGGAATTCTTGAAATCTTCGTGGTTATTATCATGGAAAAAACAAATCCGCTCAAAGTGACTGTTTCCTGTTTATAATTAATTATTGCTTCACATGCTTCTAAATACTCTGTTCCTATCAATATGTCATATTTTTGCGAACAATTGTGAACCCAAAATGGTTGATCGATCGGACAAAGTTTACTTGATTTAAAATTTACGGACTTATTTAATTTAATTACACCATTAATTGTGTGCACTTCTGACGTTTTTAATGTTTGTGGGAAATTAAAATAATTTTCTTTTATTAGGTTGATTGAACTTCCTGTATCTGTTACACATTGAAATGAGCGATTGTTAATAGTTATTCTGATGTAAGGGTTTCTATTTCTTTTATTGAATCCGAGGCTATTTGATGAAAATTTTCGATTTCCATTTTAGATTGATCGCTTAAATATTCACGCTGTCTCTTGACTGGCTTGTTAGAATTAGTACCTTGTAAAGATGTTGGCTGTTAATAATTCAGAGGATTCTGAGCTCTACCTTGATTTAAGTTTTGCTGCAATTCCTGTCGAAATTGTTGTTGATTAAAATTATTTGGTTGTCTATAGTTACTTTGCTGATTATAACTTTGTTGATTATTATTATTATAAAAGGAATTATTGCTTTGGAAATTTTTATTTCTTTGATAATTTCTCCTATCTTGTCCGTTTTGATTTGTATTATGTTGTGTTTTAACTTTATCAGAACCAGAATCATAACACCCTTCTTGTTGTGCTACTTGTTTAAGTTTACTGACTGTAGTTTTCTCATTATTTTATCTTTTACAATATTATTCATGGTATTATTATAAATCATTGTATTTAAATTATTGTTTTCTAACGACAATTTGATTGTTATGACAAATATTTTATATTCTAGATCCTCGACGAACTTACGAATACTTCCATTGAAAGGGGTGTTGTAGAGTCGTCTTATCAGTACTACTTAAGACCACTTAAAGTACCACTTAAAGAAATTTTGTTGATGTGTTACTATATGATACTTTAATATCATTGTAATATTCTCAACAGAGCAGAGACAATAATATTATCGTGTTAATATTTTGTATATGCATATCCATTCATATAATTTTGTACTTGCAATATTTTTATACCCTTGCAGAGGGTATTATAATTTCGGTCAAAAGTGTGCAACGCAGTGAAGGAGACATCTCCGACCCTATAAAGTATATATATTCTTGATCAGGATCACCTCCTGAGTCGACATGAGCATGTCTGTCTGTCCGTCTGTCCTTCTGTCCGTCTGTCTGTCTGTCTGTTTCTACGCAAACTAGTCTCTCAGTTTTAAAGTTATCGAGTTTAAACTTTGCACACACCCTTTTTTTCTTTGCAGTACTTCACACACATTGGGACTTTCCACACATGTTATGTTTGACCAAAATATCTTATGTGCAAAATTTCATAAGGATCGGCGGACTATATCCTATAGCTGTCATGGAACGATCGAAATTGGCATAACTTTGGTGTTTTTAGAGTTAGACAGATGGGATTTGGTACAGACTCTATTTTGGGAAAAACAATCTGATTTGTCCGAACAATCCGAATTTCATAAGGATCGGCCGACTATATCCTAAAGCTGCCATATAACTAATTGATCGGAAATGCTATAACTTCGTTGTTATTCAAGTTACAAGGATGGGAGTTTCAATGGATTCCTCTTTTGTCAAAATAATTCGATATGCCAAATTTTATAAGGATCGGCCAACTATATACGATCCGCTATATATCTAATAATATAAGATGCGTGGCACCACCTAGCGGACTGCGACTCAACTGCAAGGGTATATCAACTTCGGCTCGCCCGAAGTTAGCTTTCCTTTCTTGTTTTAAATATTTATATAACTTCGTTGTTTTTCAAGTTACAAGGATGGGAGTTTCAATGGATTCCTCTTTCCCCCAAAATAATTCGATATGCCAAATTTCATTAAGATCTGCCGACTATATACGATCCGCTATATATCTAATAATATAAGATGCGTGGCGCCACCTAGCGGACTGCGACTCAACTGCAAGGGTATATAAACTTCGGCTCCGCCCGAAGTTAGCTTTCCTTTCTTGTTTTAAATAAGTTTCCATAGGGACAGTAGGAATCTCCGGATCTGAATCATGCGCATCATTAATAGGATGACAAGCCATGCAAAAGTTATTTAAACATCCGCCGTCCGTATATTAAGGAATTATACTTCGATGAAAATAAAATTATTTTTTCTATTTGATATATTTGATATTTTAATATCATATTAATTTTCTCAACAGAGCAGAGATAATAATATTATCGTGTTAATATTTTGTATATTCGTATCCATTCATATACTTTTGTACTTGGAATATTTTTAAATATTTTTAAAAAAGTTTTCATAGGGACAGTAGGAATCTCTAGAACTGAATCATGCGCGTCATTTATATGACGACAAGGCCGTCCTCCCGCCGTCCTTATATTAAGGACTTATACTTTGATGACAATAACATTTTTTTTTTCATCTAATATATTTGATATTTTAATACCATTTTAATTTTCTCAACAGAGCAAAGATAATAATATTATCGTGTTAATATTTTGTATATTCGTATCCATTCATACAATTTTGTAATTGCAATATTTTTTAATATTTTTAAAAAATAAGTTTTTATAGGGACAGTAGGAATCTCCGAAACTGAATCATGCGCGTCATTTATATGATGACAAGGCATGAAAAAGTTATTTAAACATCCGCCGTCCGTATATTAACCTTATACTTTGATGAAAATACAATTTTTTTTCCATTTAATATATTTAATATTTTAATATCATTGTAATTTTCTCAACAGAGCAGAGACAATATTATTATTGTGTTAATATTTTGTATATTNTATATGCATATCCATTCATATAATTTTGTACTTGCAATATTTTGTAATATTTTTAAATAAGTTTTCATAGGGTCACTTTCCTCCTGAATTGAATCTTGCGCGTCACTAATATGATGACAAGGCATGCAAAAGTAATTAAAACTCCCACCGTTCGTAGATTAAACACATACTTTGATGAAAACAATTGTTTTTTTTTATTAATTATATTTATTATATATTATATTATATTATTTATTTATATCCATTCAAATAATTTTGTACTTGCAATATTTATACCCTTGCAAAGGGTATTATAATTTTGGTCAAAAGTGTGCAACGCAGTGAAGGAGACATCTCCGACCCTATGAAGTATATATGTATATTCTTGATCAGGATCACCTCCTGAGTCGATATGAGCATGTCCGTCTGTCCGTCTGTCCGTCGGTCCGTCTGTCCGTCTGTCCGTCTGTCTGTTTCTACGCAAACTAGTCTCTCAGTTTTAAAGCTATCAAGTTGAAACTTTGCACACACCCTTCTTTCTGTTGCAGGCAGTATATAAGTCGGAACGGCCGGGATCGGTCGACTATATCCTATAGCTGCCATATAACTGATTGATCGGAAATGCCATAACTTTGGTGTTTTTTAAGTTAGAGAGTTGGGACTTTCCACACATGTAATGTTTGACCAAAATATCTTATGTACAAAATTTCATAAGGATCGGCCGACTATATCCTATAGCTGTCATACAACGATCGAAATTGGCATAACTTTGGTGTTTTTTAAGTTAGAAAGATGGGATTTGGTACAGATTCTATTTTGGGAAAAACAATCTGATCTGCCAATTTTCATAAGGATCGGCCGACTATATACGATCCGCTACATATCTAATAATATAAGATGCGTGGCGCCACCAAGCGGACTGCGACTGAACTGCAAGGGTATATAAACTTCGGCTCCGCCCGAAGTTAGCTTTCCTTTCTGGTTTTTAATAGTTTTCAATATGTTTTCATAAAGACATTAGGAATCTCCGGAACTGAATTATGCGCGTCATTAATATGATGACAAGGCATGCAAAAGTTATTGAAACTCCCGCAGTCCGTATAGTAAATTCTTATACTTTGATGAAAACAAATTTGTTTTGTTCATATTATATACATGATATTTTAATATCATATTAACTTTGTCAACAGTGCAAAGATAAAAATATTCATCATTCCGCTCAACCCTGCTCTCTTAGCATTTTCTCAAGTTGAGCCTCTGTCGTCATCTCAAAACTTTCGGTAGCTCGTCAACGGACCTCACTTACCAGCAGAGACGGCCACCGTCTCTGCTCCTATGCCTTTCGCATGAATTCTATACTTCCCCGTATTTAGAACTTCTCGACAACTCTGCTTATCCCTAAATTTCATTGCTTCCCGACACGGCCTGACCTATCACACGTCTCTGTGTGTTGAATTTCTAGATTGCTAAACAAATCAAGAAAACATCGGTTATATTGGTTTTCATATTCGAAGCCTCAAATTTAATTTATTCATTGTTCTTTTCATCTTTGTTCTTTTATACAGTTACAAACTATATGAGTCGCTTTTCATTCATATTTTTATACCCTTGCAGAGGGTATTATAATTTTGGTCAAAAGTGTGCAACGCAGTGAAGGAGACATCTCCGACCCTATAAAGTATATATATTCTTGATCAGGATCACCTCCTGAGTTGATATGAGCATGTCCGTCTGTCCGTCTGTCCGTCTGTCCGTCGGTCCGTCTGTCCGCCTGTCCGTCTGTCCGTCTGTCTGTTTCTACGCAAACTAGTCTCTCAGTTTTAAAGCTATCGAGTTGAAACTTTGCACACACCCTTCTTTCTGTTGCAGGCAGTATATAAGTCGGAACGGCCGGGATCGGTCGACTATATTTTATAGCTGCCATATAACTGATTAATCGGAAATGCCATAACTTTGTTGTTTTTTAAGTTAGAGGGTTGGGACTTTCCACACATGTTATATTTGACCAAAATATCTTGTGTACAAAATTTCATAAGGATCGGCCGACTATATCCTATAGCTGTCATAGAACGATCGAAATTGGCATAACTTTGTTGTTTTTTAAGTTAGAAAGATGGGATTTGGTACAGATTCTATTTTGGGAAAAACAATCTGATTTGTCGAATTTCAAAAGGATCGGCCGACTATATCCTATAGCTGTCATATAACTGATTGATCGGAAATGCTATAACTACGTTGTTTTTCAAGTTAGAAGCATGGGAGTTTCAATGGATTCCTCTTTTGGCAAAATAATTATATATGCCAAATTTCATAAGGATCGGCCGACTATATACGATCCGCTATATATCTAATAATATAAGATGCGTGGCGCCACCTAGCGGACTGCGACTCAACTGCAAGGGTATATCAACTTCGGCTCCGCCCGAAGTTAGCTTTCCTTTCTTGTTTTTTATAAGATTATACAGAGCCATTCTTAGTTCTAAGCAATTCATCGTTTACATAACTTAAATTCATCATTTAATTTTATTCAACTTTTCCTCGCAAACACATGCACCAGGTCACCAAGACCTCCGCCATAACACTGTTCGACCCTGCGAGACAGCTGCTATACTGCGGTCAACATTTCCCTCTTTGGGACACAGACGCACATTCACTTGTGCCATCCGCAGGCTCTACCCCATCTTTGGGCTCATCATTACTCTGGAATTCTCCTGTTAATTCTCCTGGATATCTTGCAATGCATCCTGCCAAGAACGTTCGCTCGTTTCTACAGCAGTTGGAATAGCTTTTAGCGTGCTCATTACACGTTCCACCTGTCCATTGGCACGGCTTGCGCCCGTGGCTATTAAGTGCAACTCAATTTTATTCGATGAGCAAAATTCACGGAATTTATTACTTGTAAAGCTCCTGCCCTGATCTGCAATGATTCGACTGGGAACTCCAAAGAAAGATATGCCTGTCTAGATTTTTATGAGTCTAGATTAAGAGTGTGATACAAGTGAAAAAAATCTTTGTAAATGCATCTACCTCGACAATAATGTATTCCTTTAGGTCGTTTTTCCCACTGAGCTTGCCACTTATATCTACGTGGATAGTATGCCAAGTTATATCAACCTTAGGTATGGGATGCAATTCCAATTGTGCCTTTCCAGAAGGGGGCTTAGCCAATTTGCATGTTATGCAATTTTCAACGAACTTCTTGACATATTAAGACATATGCTCAAACCAGAATTATTCATAAACCTTGTCTAGAGTTTTCTGCATCATAGCCTCGTGTACATGGTTTATGACAGACCACCTAAACGCCTAAGGAATCACTGGCAAACAACGAGTCTTGCCATTACGTTGTATCTTGCATTATATCGCAAGTTCTATAGAACTGCTATATTCTATAGCCCAGTTCTAATTTCGTAAGTTCTAATTGCATCGGTCTCTATATCTTCGCCATTTAATTGGTCCATGATTTTTATTATGCTATCATCTCGTTGCTGTTCGGCTAACACCCAATTATTTGTTATTGCTGCTAGATCTACACGAATTGCATTGCGGAATTGCATTGCGTGATAAAAAGTCCACGTATGCCATTTGGCAACCCTTTCGATACTCAATGTTAAATCAAAAGCCTCCCACCAACGGTGTACTCTTGGGGTCAATTCAGCTTTCTTCTGAGTCGCTCTTAGTGAATTGCAATCGGTGTACACAATAAATTTTCCACCATGTAAATAATGTCTGAAGTGTTTTAGTGCATTGTAAACAGCTAAGGTTTCTAGCTCCTATGAGTGATATTTAGCTTCGGATACTGTCGTGCATTTGCTAAAATATTCAATTACTCTTCTTTTACTATCTATTTTGTGTATTAGCATTGCGCCATACCCATCGGCTCTGGCATCTGTATGCAATTCGATTTGGAGTTCAGGGTCAAAGATTGTCAGTACGGGGTCAGGCGTCAGTATTTTCATAATCTTTTATCGGATCTCCTCATGCTTCCCTTTCCAATCAAACGTTTTAAGTTTAGAGGTCAACTTATAGAGCGGCTTCATCTGCTCTGAGAACCGTGGGACAAATTGTCTGAAGTATGGTGCCAAACCTATGAATTCCCTTAACTGAGTTACAGTGGATGGTGGCGACAGAACTGTCCGGGCTTCTATCTTACTTGGATTTGGTTTAATTTCACCATCTTTAATATAGAATCCCAGGTACTCTATTCCTGAGCGAAGAAAAACGTACTTTTTTATGTTAAATGTAAAACCCGCCTCTGAAAAAACTTTCAACACTATACCTAACCTTTCATATGCTTCCTCCTTTGTTCTCCTACAATCAGCAAGTCGTCACCCAGGGCTCGCACTATGGCACGTTGAAAAATAGAAGAGGCATTTTTTAGCCCAAATAGCATCACCAGAAATTCATACTGACCCTCTGGGGTAACGAATGCTGTTCTTTCTATGAAGTCAGGATGGATCGATATTTGATAAAATCCGCTGGCCATGTGTTAAGAGGAGCCCCGTAAATAGTCGTGATACTCCAATGAGTTCCGTTTTAAAACTGTTTTTATTTCTCACAATTCTCTTACAAGAAACATACATGAAAATCTTAAATCTATTTAAAACTACTTATCAACGGACTGCTCGCTGACATGCTATGTGACCCTTTCTTAAGTGCTTCAAGTGCAGCACATAAACATTTGGTTAGACTGCAGGAGATCGTCTTTCAAACCATGCTGTTAATCACTTATTCACATGGGTCCGATCTCCTACATTCTATGTTTGGAATTCTTATCGTGTTCAATGCTTGAACATTCTGCAAAGGGCCACAAAAAAGGTGTACATTTTATATATATTAAATTCATTATATTGTCCATTGATAACGCTAGATAGCGGACTATATATGTATATGTGTATTTCTGCTTTTGTATTAATTTTACAAATTTCTTTTTTCAATATTAAAAAATATTATTATTATGATTATTCGATAACAATATGTTGTTAATTATATTTCATACTTTTAAATATTTTAACATTGCATATTATATTAGCTCCCATGTTCAACTTAATGTTTGAACATCCTGCAAGGGGCCACAAAAGTGCTTAACTTGTGTTTACATTTTTAAATTAATTATTATTTCTGTTCGATTTCTTAGTGGACTGTAATATATATTTTTTAATTTCTGTTTCTAGTGGACATCTTGAAAACTTTATTTATTCGATTTTCTAGTGGACTGTAATTTTTACTTATTTCGTTTCTTATTATTCTTTAGATATAGCTTTTCTTTTTTATTTGATTGATCACTTAATCATATGTATAAAACCATTACATTATACAATAATCATATAAAATAACCATTTTTTTTTTTAAACATTTGGCATTGGGGTTGGCAATGCTATAGCCATCAATTGTCTTCTCGACTTTAATTTTCTTACATAGGATATAATCAGTACAGTTATGATTATCATTATTAAAATTAACGAGCTATGACCTGACACGTGATGAAAGTCGATATTTTTCAATTCTAAATTTTGTGCTTTCAAGTCTTCTATTTTTTTGGCCAGGTGAGCTATTTCTGCTGTATGGTTCATAACAGGAGGCTTTAGAGGGTCCCAAGCTATTTTCGGAATCTCGTTTAATTCTCCTATATAAGCCGAAGCTAATGCTTCTTGACTTTCCGTTTCAATAATATGCTGAGCAATTAGAATTTTATCATCGGTTCGAGCTGTACATTCTGAACTGATTGTTAATATGCCTTGCTCCGGCAAATCAATGATCTGGATTTTGGAGTGGCTACATTGGAGCCTTAACTTAGTGCTTGCCTCAACTTTAAATAACCAACTACTTCTTTTTTCTAATTCCACCCAAAATGAGTTTGACGATAAGACTGGTTTGTAAAAGCAATGGGAAGGTCTATTAGGTTTAAGGGGTCCTAGCTGACAACTATTATCGTTGCCATTGCTCCATGGCCAGCTGCCGTCACAAACTCTTTTGTTTGCTTGCCACTTTTGGCATTTAGCAATTGTAGACTCCGTCATTAAGTGGTATGAATCTATCTCAAAGTTGTACACTAAATATTCCGCGTCAATTTGAGCTAGAATAGTTTGATTTTCTGCTCTAACTGGAATAGAAATAACCCTATATAGTTTAGACGCATGCCGACCAAACAAAGGTATTTTCGCATTTATAATTAGTTTTTTGTCTACGAACAACCCTCTTGCGGTAAGTAAAGTGTACACATCTTTTAATTCTGTACCTGATCTTTTCCCTGGAAGAATCAAATTTTCGGATAGGACGTCCTTAATTCTAGCTATTTCATTTTTGAGCTGACTTGGACGTAAAATGTTGGTATTAAGCCTTCCATGGTTGATATCAATTAACAGGCTTATGATTCCTGCTTGAATTTTTTCGCATTCATCGATCAGCCTACTCAATTCCTTTGTTACCATAAAGAATTTAATAGACTCTTTGTATACGTAATACGACTCTTGCAGTATTACAGTCATATTTTCTATTCTTTTGTTCATACTTCTGAAGTGTGTATTGACTTCTTCCGTAGTTTTCTTTAGAATATTGGTAGTAGAATCGACTAACGAAGTTTGTTTTTTGCTTAACTCTTTCAAACTTTCTTGATTGTTCAACAAATTTTTCATATTTTCTTCCATTTGAACTCGATCATCTCATCCATTACTCCAAACAAAATATGGTATAAAGAACCTATAAATTCAAACGGTGCCCGCCTTTGCCTTGATTTATTATGAGTCATGAAGAGTTTATTATTTTCCTCCAACTCCAAAATCTGTTTGAGGGTGTTCTCTAAAATAAGGTTGCACTGATCCTCAAACCCATGAAGTTTTTCACATACTAATCTCATCTTGGTGATTATGTTTTTCCCTTTATGGATCATCTCGAAATATGCTTCCATATCGTAGTATATCACTAAATTCCATGAGGATGAAACTACTTCTATGTCTCCCATCGGATCTAAATATATGGACGAAGATTTGGGAATTTCTTCAAAACCATATTTTGAATCTCTGATTGCCGGGACTGCGTTTGTCAGCTGACAGCATAATGAAAGCATTATTAAGGCCAGCATCATTCCCAGCTTAGAAATTCTAGAACTTCTCGCTTTGGGCGGGTTGGATCTACTTTGACGTTCTTCTGCGTCATCTAGATCATTTACACCAGCTAGGGGGCATATTTTATTTAATGGTCTGGTTACCACATTCTCCTGAACCTTAAGCTTAACAACTCTAACTTTTTCGTCCTTTCCTTTATGGACTTCCTCAACCTTTGCTAGAGGCCACCTCGCTGGATGGCAACTATCATCTTTTAAAATAACTACTTGACCTTTTTTTATATTTGAAGAATTTCTTTTCCATTTATATCTTTGCTGCAAGGTATTCAAATAATCATCCTTCCATTTATTCCAAAAGTCTCTTTTTATTTTTTGGATGAATCTCCATCTATCTAAATTATTAATCTTCCCAATTTCGTCATTGGGTTCGATTGCATCTAATAGCGGTCTTCCAATTAAGAAATGACCAGGAGTTAGCACCTCATTATCATCTACATCTTCGCTGGATGAGTACAAGGGTCTTGAATTTAAAACTGCTTCTATCTGGCAAAGCAGTGTAGACATTTCTTCATACGTTAGTACATTGTCCCCAATTACTCGTTTTAAATGGTATTTCATTGATTTTACTCCTGCTTCCCTTATCCCTCCAAAATGGGGGCTTGCCGGGGGAATAAAGTGCCACTGGATCCTTTCCTTCTGTAATTGCAATGCTATTTTACTATTTTCCCTAATGGCCTTTTCCAATTCCTCATCTAATTTTCTTGATGCTCCTACAAAATTTGTTCCATTGTCTGAATATATGTTGGCACATTTTCCTCGTCTAGCAAGAAACCGCTTAAATGCTGCTAGAAAGGCGTCAGACGTTAAGTCACTAACCACTTCTAAGTGGATAGCCTTTGTGGCCATGCAGACAAATACCGCAATATATCCTTTAAATGTTTTTTGACCGCGGTTTTTGGAGCATCTTATAAGGTATGGCCCTGCATAATCGATTCCCGTATTCAAGAAAGGATACGACATGTTTACCCTGTAATCAGGCAGATTTCCCATTATTTGTTCTACGGTGATTTTGCGATACCTTGAACATTTTACACATTCTCGCAGTTGCTTTTTATACCCTTGCAGAGGGTATTATAATTTTGGTCAAAAGTGTGCAACGCAGTGAAGGAGACATCTCCGACCCTATAAAGTATATATATTCTTGATCAGGATCACCTCCTGAGTCGATATGAGCATGTCCGTCTGTCCGTCTGTCTGTCTGTCGGTTTCAACGCAAACTAGTCGGAACGGCCGGGATCGGTCGACTATATCCTATAGCTGCCATATAACTGATTGATCGGAAATGCCATAACTTTGGTGTTTTTTAAGTTAGAGGGTTGGGACTTTCCACACATGTTATATTTAACCAAAATATCTTGTGTACAAAATTTCATAAGGATCGGCCGACTATATCCTATAGCTGTCATAGAACGATCGAAATTGGCATAACTTTGGTGTTTTTTAAGTTAGAAAGATGGGATTTGGTACACATTCTATTTTGGGAAAAATAATTCAATATGCCAAATTTCATAAGAATCGGCCGACTATATACGATCCGCTACATATCTAATAAAATAAGATGGGTGGCGCCACCTAGCAGACTGCGACTGAACTGCAAGGGTATATCAACTTCGGCTCCGCCCGAAGTTAGCTTTCCTTTCTTGTTTATTATATTTTTCAACCCAATTACCCAATATTTGCGTTGAACATAGTTTCTCATTAAATTTATACCTCCATGAAGCGTATTTATATGAGCATCCCTTATTATCAAGGTCGAAATATTACCTTTGTCTAAAATTATAGGATGCTTAACTTCAAAGGCCGCTTTAGAGTTTTGCAGTCTTCCACCTACCCGAAGTATTCCATTAATATCTAGAAACGGGTTTAGACCTATTATTTTACTGCTAATTTCAATTTCTTTACCTGTTCTTAGGTATTTTATTTCTTTGTTAAATTGAAACTCCTATTGTTTTTTAATTATAATCATTTCAGCTTCTTTTAATTCTTTTGCTGTTAAAAACTTTGGGTTAGAGTTTGTTCTTGTTTTCATCCTTAAAAATCGTATTACGTAAGCTATTACTCGTGTTAATTTATGTATGCAGGAGAACTTTTGCATCAATTCGTAAATTGCGTCATCTTTGGTTTTTACTAATGTATTTAATATTAAGGATTCCTCCATGATTGGCGACTGTGGCCATTGGCTTTTTGGATCAGTCAACCATTTGGGCCCTCTCCACCAAAGATTGCAATTTACCAATTGATCCGCGCTAACTCCTCTTGACGCTAAGTCTGCTGGATTATCCTCGGATCTTATATGATTCCATTCAGCATTTTTTAATTCCCGAATTTCATCTGTTCTACGCCTGATAAATTTTATCTTATTTAACCCATTCTTAATCCAGGCTAGCGTTATGGTTGAATCACTCCATGCATATAGCTCTACTTTGTAATTTTTCATGGCTTCCATTATGCGCATCATTAACTTACTGAGCAAATGTGCTGCGCATAATTCTAATTTTGGAATAGTTTTTCTATTTTTGATCGGATTCACCTTACTTTTGCTAGCGATTATGATTACTTCCGATCCTACCTTGGCATATACTACTGCCGCATAAGCTTTTTCTGAAGCGTCTGCAAAGCCATGAATTTGAATACATAATTCTGATTTAAAATTAATCCATCTAGGGACTCTTATTTGTCCCAACGCCTCTAATCCTGATTTGTATTCTTCCCATTCCTTACGATCTTCATTCACTAGCTCTTGATCCCAATTGATTCCTGCTGTCCACAATTTTTGTATAAAGATTTTTCCCACAATCGTTACCGGTGCCAACCAGCCTAATGGATCAAATATTTTTGATAGTGTGGACAAGACGAATCTTTTAGTTAACATTTTAGGTTCAGAACAACAAACTGTAAATTTAAACTCGTCCTTAATAGGGTCCCATTGTAGACCTAAGGTTTTTACAAATTCATCTTCTTTGATGCTTACTATTTTATTATCTCCCGAATTTTCTACCATTTCTAATATTTTTGCGTTATTTGAAACCCACTTTCTCAAATTAAACCCAGAGTTCGCTAGTTCTTTAGAGATTAATTCAACTATGGTTATGGCATCTTCTATTGAATTCGCTCCTGTCATGAGGTCATCCATATAAAAATCATTTTTTATTATTTCCCCAATCATTTTGTTTTCACAATTTTCACCCACATCTGCCAATACTCTAGTTGCTAAATATGGGGCGGAAGCGGTACCATAAGTAACCGTAGTTAGTTTGTAGGTTTTAACTGTTGTTTTAGGGTCATCCCTCCACAATATATATTGAAATTTCTCTTTATGATTTATTTTAATTTGTCGGTACATTTTCTCAATGTCCGATGATACCACGTATTCCCACTTACGCCAATTTACAATTATATCGAAAATATCTTTTTGAACCCACATAATATCATTTAGGCTTTTTTTTATTACTAGTTTTGGCTGAAGCATCAAAAACTACTCTTAATTTTGTTGTGAGACTGGATTCTCTGATAACAGCTTGATGAGGAAGGTAATATTTTCCTTCATCATTTACTTCTACCATATGTCCTAAGTCCAAATATTCTTTCATAAATTTTGAATATTCAATTCGAAGTTTTTCATTTTTTTGTAATCTTTTTTCTAAGTTTATGAAACGAGCCATTGCTTGATTTTTCGAATCCCCTAATGTTATATCTTCTTTAAAAGGTATAGCAACAATATATTTTCCATTCGGATCTTTTTTAGTACATTTTTTAAAAATCGTTTCACATGTTTCTGTTTCTAAGTCATTGTTATCCTCTTCTTCTACCTCCCAATATCGGTCCATTTGTTTGAGCTCGATACTGGTTGCTACAATTGACTTACTACCCCTGGATTTCGTGCATCCGGACACTGTCCATCCAAAGATCGTTTTTTGCCCAAGAAGCATACCCTTTTTGGTTATCTCCGGCAGTAAAATTTGTGGATATAAGTCCGCACCAATTACCAGGTCAATTCGACCAGGTTTGTCGAAATTGGGATCCGCTAAATAGAATCCTTTCCAATCCGACTTATTTATGAAAATTGTATTTGTGGGAAGACATTTCATTAGTTTTGGCAAAACAATTGCGTTTGTGCTCATTTCTTTTGAATATTTAGAATTATTTTTTATTGTCAATTTTAATTTGTGATTTGAAACACAGGCACCTGTTGCTGACACTCCACTTATTTCAGTGTGTGCTTTTATTTTTGGCAACTTAAGTTTTTGTGCCGCTTCTTCAGAAATTAGAGTGCTTTGAGACCCATTGTCAATCAATGCTCTAAATTTCCCGAATTCACTATCTTGACCTTTAATCTGAACATACGCCGTGGCCAACAACGCTGGTTCAGAGGTCATGCATGTATTTACATTCTCTTTTTATACCCTTGCAAAGGGTATTATAATTTTGGTCAAAAGTGTGCAACGCAGTGAAGGAGACATCTCCGACCCTATGAAGTATATATATTCTTGATCAGGATCACCTCCTGAGTCGATATGAGCATGTCCGTCTGTCCGTCTGTCCGTCGGTCCGTCTGTCCGTCTGTCCGTCTGTCTGTTTCTACGCAAACTAGTCTCTCAGTTTTAAAGCTATCGAGTTGAAACTTTGCACACACCCTTCTTTCTGTTGCAGGCAGTATATAAGTCGGAACGGCCGGGATCGGTCGACTATATCCTATAGCTGCCATATAACTGATTGATCGGAAATGCCATAACTTTGGTGTTTTTTAAGTTAGAGAGTTGGGACTTTCCACACATGTAATGTTTGACCAAAATATCTTATGTACAAAATTTCATAAGGATCGGCCGACTATATCCTATAGCTGTCATACAACGATCGAAATTGGCATAACTTTGGTGTTTTTTAAGTTAGAAAGATGGGATTTGGTACAGATTCTATTTTGGGAAAAACAATCTGATCTGCCAATTTTCATAAGGATCGGCCGACTATATACGATCCGCTACATATCTAATAATATAAGATGCGTGGCGCCACCAAGCGGACTGCGACTGAACTGCAAGGGTATATAAACTTCGGCTCCGCCCGAAGTTAGCTTTCCTTTCTAGTTTAAAATGTAACATGCTATGGTGTAGTTTTTGACAATACGAGCATACTAGCTCGCTTGGACATTTTGAGTTGGAACTGTGCTTTAAACATCTGTAGCACCAATTAAATTTTTTAACTATATTTGATTTTTCCTGTGGACTTAATGCTTTAAATTTATAGCAAAAACTTAATTGATGCCCGGGCATTTTGCACATCGGGCATGCTTATTTGTGTGATTATTTGTGTGATTATTTTTTATTATTTTTCTAGTTGGCAACTCATTTCCAACTGATGTCAACGAACTAAGCCGTTGATCTAAAAATTCTATGACATCTTTCAAGTTTTGAATGTCATTTGACTTTTTTACTTGGCCCTCATATTGTTGCAGAGCCTCAATATTAAATTTCTTATAATAATATGCGCAAAAATGCAATCTGATTCTTCGGTCAGATTTGCTTTGAGACGCATCATATAAATTGATTCATTTATAGAATCAATTGTATTTTTTAAATGCCTATATGAGTCCAAATTTATTTTTGGAAGATCAATCAGGCGATTTAATTGGTCTGAAAATATTTTTCTATTATTTTCATACCTTTTTATGAGCAGCTCCCAGGCTGCATCATAATTATTGCCTGAGCCAAGCAATAAATGGGAGACCACATTTCGTGCTTCCCCTTTTAGAGCACTTTTAAGGTAGCTTAGCTTCAAGGATGGGCTTAAATCCATTCTTGAATGCACAAGCTCCTTGAATAATTCATAAAAATGGTCCCAATCTTTGGAGTTTCCAAAGAAACTGGGAACCTCAATTTTTGGTAGGGTAGGTAGTTCGTCCATTTTAGGATTACTACCTTCTACCTTTTCTAATCGACCCACTTCGATTTTATTGTTCATGAGCTCAATGTGTATTTCCACATCTTCTCTGAGCTCTTTTATTTTGGGCATATCTTTATTATTAAGCCCTTCAATATTTATTAGATCGGACACCGTGTCTACTCTGCTGAGAAACATTTTTAATTTTTTAATTCTTATTGGAAAGGTTTCAGCTTTCCTTTCCTGGATTTCTATGTAAGTTTGCTCGAGGTAATCCTCGAGATTCTTTATGGCACCCTCAAGCCTAGAAAATAGCTCATCCTGGCCAATAATTTTTTTAATTTTTTCCTTAGCGGACTTGA
>JAJJHT010024204.1:27309-87795 GCA_021223865.1 Drosophila pandora | reverse complement strand
TGTGGAAAAGTTAAGATTTTTGGGAAGATGGGGATAGACCGGTCTCCAGATAAAGGGGCTGCAAACAGTTCCAATTCCTGTTGTCCGATTTGTAACGCCGAGGTAAACGCTGCCGAGGTCTACGTAACGGCATGCCAGCATGAGTTTCATAGGAAGTGCATAGAAGCTCACTGGAAGAAGAGTTTACAATGTCCGGTTTGCAAGGCGGTATGCAGACCCAAAGGAGTTAAAGTAACGGAGGATCCGGAAAGACGAACTCGAAGTCAATCCAGGAATCAGCCCATCCCCGATAACGTCGGGAGACTAACGACAGACGACATAGCTACTACTTCAGGGTCCAATCCCATTAGCAGCAACGAAAGCATCATTTCGGCGAACGCCATAACGCTACTAGCTATGGAGCGGAGATTGCTGGAGTCACTTTCAGGAAAGATGGCCGAGTTAATCCAAAACTCAGTAGCTGATGTTTTGACTAGGACATTAGCAACTCAGAATCACAGTTCGGGAATGAGTCACCCGTGTTTACCTCCATCGGAAGAAAGTCTGCAAGACAGGATAGACCCAGAAAATACCAGAATATCTGTGAGAGATCACACATTAAGTCCGCGTTCCCAAAATTCTCAGGGAAGCAATACGTCAGATTTGTTGAACCGCCCAGATAAGGTAGTGCATATCCTCAACGGGTGGAAAATTAAATATTCCGGAAAAGGAGTGTCTGTGGACAACTTCATATATAGAGTGGAAGCACTGACTAGGGAGACTTTAGGAAATAACTATACGGTACTCTGCAGAAATGCAAGCGTCATTTTTGAGGGCAAGGCCAATGAATTTTATTGGCGATATCATAAAGCCCATGGCGAAGTCCAATGGGACAGTTTCTGTTCAGCTTTGCGGCTTCAGTTTCGTCAGGTTAGGGATGACGGCGACACTGAAGAGATTATAAGAAATACCAAACAAAAACCCAACGAATCGTTTGATTCATTTTACGACACCGTGTCAAGTCTGGTCGATCAGTTGGATCACCCGTGGACACAGCAGAAGCTAGTGAGAGTTATCAAGAATAACCTTCGTCCCGAGATAAGGCATGAGATTTTAAATCTCGATATCCAAACAGTCAGCGAGTTAAGGGGAATTTGTCGCAGACGCGAAGCTTTTATGGATGAGGTAAAGAGGTCTCAAGGATACTCTCGAAGCACGCCTTTCAAACGCGATATCTCTGAGTTTAGTGAAGGTTACGACGTTCCGGAAACGGAGCAATCCGATGATGAAGCAGGCATAGAAGCTTGCTCCCTTTTGTGCTGGAATTGCCGCAAGGAAGGTCATAGATATCAGGATTGTATATCGGATAGGAGAGTTTTTTGTTACGGTTGTGGAGCACCGAATACTTACAAACCAAACTGTAGTAAGTGTTCAAAAAACTTCGAAGCCGGCACGTCGAAGTCGCAGTTCAAACCAAAAGCTCCGAGTACCGTAAGAAGTCAGGCCACAATGACCGAGAAATAGAAGAGGTAGTGTTGGCAACCTCACCCCCTTCCATAGACAAACAGTGCATTGATTCAGGTCCTTTGCTTCACAGCAAATTACCGAGGTTACAGGAGGAGAATATTTCAGGAATTTATTACAACCCAAACTTTAAAAGGCGGCGATCCCGAAGTTCAAGGCGGGTAAGTCAGTTTTGGGGGCGGGTAAAGGAGGTTAAACAGGGCCTTCAGTACATTAATTCCTTGCCAAGAGGGTCAAGCGATCCGCGACCTTTTGTACCAGTCAAGTTTCTGAATCGTACTGTCTATGGATTATTAGATTCAGGAGCATCAATTAGTTGTGTTGGTGGTAATTTAGCTGAGGAATTAAAAACTAGCATTAAATATAAAGTATTAGCATGTAGTGCCTCAACAGCTGATGGAAGAGCGCAGCAGATAATAGGATATTGTAAAGTTAAAGTAGAATACGGGGAAGTTAAAAAGTTAATGAAAATTTATATAGTACCCTCTTTAAAACAAAACTTATATTTAGGGATTGATTTTTGGAAACTCTACGATTTATTACCCCGAAAGTTAATGATATCTGAACTAGGGTCAACAGAAGTAAACCCAAAGCTTAACGTTGATCAGCATATTTTGTCTGAAGTGGATAAGGCCAAGTTGATGAACGTCATCAATTGTTTTCCGTCGTTCGTGCAAGAAGGACTGGGTAGGACAAATTGGGTGGGTAAGGCTAAACCCATCAAGCAAAGACACTTTCCAGTTTCACCCGCGGTGAAAAAGGCCATGTACTCTGAAATTGATAGGATGTTAGAGTTAGGCGTTATAGAAGAGTCGGAAAGCTCTTGGTCATCCCCTATCGTTATGGTTACTAAACCAGGAAAAGTTCGAATTTGTCTTGACTGCAGAAAAGTCAACAGTTTTACAGAAAAGGATGCATATCCTCTTCCTCAGATTAGCGGTATTTTAAGTCGATTGCCGAACGCGGAATATATATCGAGCCTCGATTTAAAGGACGCGTATTGGCAGGTGCCTTTAGATGTCGCTTCTCGGGACAAAACAGCGTTTACGGTACCGGGAAGACCTCTCTATCAATTTAAAGTAATGCCATTCGGGCTTTGTAATGCTACAAGTACCATGTCTCGACTCATGGATAAAGTAGTACCAGCACACCTCAGGAACGAAGTTTTCGTCTATCTCGACGATTTGTTGATAGTTTCTTCAAGCTTTGACAGGCATCTTGAAGTCCTGAGGGAAATAGCTTTGCAAATTAGACGAGCCGGGTTAACTATTAACATTGGGAAAAGTCATTTTTGCATGCACCGGGTACGATATTTGGGTCATATCATTGGAGACGGTGGTATACGTACAGACCCCGAAAAGGTGGCAGCAATCACCAATTTTCCTGTTCCGAAAAGTTTGCGAAATTTAAGGAGCTTTATGGGACTATGTGGGTGGTATCGCAAATTTGTGCCAAATTTTGCGACTCTTGCTGCTCCGTTAACTGACTTAATGATAACCAAACGTAAGTTCAGTTTGACCGACGAAGCGCTGAAAGCCTTCGAGGATCTAAAACGATCATTATCCGAAGCGCCCGTTTTGTGTAGTCCCGATTTCGAAAAACCTTTCGAGATACACTGTGACGCCAGTAAGACAGGGGTAGGAGCTGTCTTAGTACAGGTATCTGAAGAAGGAGACGAGCGACCTATTTGCTTTATTTCAAAGAAGTTGAATAAGGCGCAACGGAACTATACAGTAACGGAACAAGAATGTTTAGCTGCAATAGTGGCACTAAAAAATTTTAGGGCTTATGTCGAAGGTCAGATCTTTAAAATTATCACAGATCATGCCTCATTAAAATGGCTGATGTCCAATCAGGATTTGAGTACACGCTTGGCTCGATGGGCGTTATCATTGCAAAGGTACAAGTTCAAGATTGAACATCGGAAGGGTGCCCTCAATCTGGTTCCCGACGTGTTGTCTCGGGTTAATGAAGAAGTGATAGCCGCGTTGGACTAGGCGTTACTATTTTTGGCCTGGGCTAGTGCCTGATGTAAAGGCTTATGTGAATGCTTGCGAGGTATGCAGGACCACGAAGCCATCAAATTGCGTTTTACGACCGCCCTTAGGGAAAGCTCCAGAAAGCTATCGATTTTTCCAACGGTTATTTATGGATTTTCTCGGGCCTTATCCTAGATCAAGAAGCGGCCATGTGGGTATTTTCATTGTCTTGGACCATTTTTCGAAATACGTTTTCCTGAAACCTGTTAGGAAAATTGACACAAGTACTCTGGTTAAATATTTGGAAGAAGAATTGTTCTTAACGTATGGAGTGCCAGAAACCGTAGTGTCCGACAATGGCTCTCAGTTCCGTTCCCATGCGTTTGGCAAATTATTGGAACAGTATCGCGTAACTCACACCTTTACCGCGGTACATTCTCCCCAAGCCAACGCTTCCGAACGCGTAAATCGATCGGTGATATCGGCGATAAGAGCATACATACGGCCTGATCAGAGGGATTGGGACGAAAATTTAAGTAAAATATGCTGCTCGTTGAGATCAGCAATGCATTCAAGTTTAGGGACCTCGCCTTACTAAATGGTGTTCGGGCAACACATGATCACTTCCGGGACCACGTATTCGTTGTTAAGAAAGTTAAATTTATTAGACGATCGAGCGCTGAAGTTAGACCGTCAGGATTCTTTGGAAGTTGCACGAGAAAATGCGAGTCGGCTAATGCAGAGAAAGCACGACGAAAACGAGAAGAGTTACAATTTGCGGTCTCGGAACGTGACTTTTAAGGAAGGACAAGAAGTGTATCGGAGAAATTTTAGGCAGAGCTGTTTCCAGTCTGGCTACAACGCTAAATTTGGACCGTCCTTTGTTAAGTGTAGGGTTCGAGAGAAACTGGGAAGCGTGTATTACGAACTAGAGGATTTGCAAGGAAAATTGATAGGAACTTATCACGCGAAGGACATAAAACAATAGCGCCTCTTCAGTCGGTATCAGTCTAGGGTACCAGGAATAGAATACCCTAGCCTGAATGTTTCGGGGGGGCTTTGTAGCGGCGACTGAAGAGTCATTTTCAAAAAAAAATAATAATAAATAAAAAAACTAAAATTGTAAACAAATACAATCGATATACATATCGGCTTTGTAAATTGGGTTTTTTTACCGATAGTTAAAGCGAAGCTTTTACTTCGGGAGTTGCCAAATTGTTAAGGCGCGGGATCAGCTGCAGCAGGGAGGCTTAGGAAAGCTGCAATATCAGCTGTTCTGCATTTCCGGTAACCTAAATGGAATGTAGGTTGTTCCATGCTCGGTCTTTTCTATCGAAACCCCCCAGAAGTGCAGACGCCCAAATAATATCTCTCTGCAAGTGTAAATTTTATCAGCGCAAGATCAGCGCAAGTGCAAAGTGTTTATTTTTTTTATCAAATACCGAGTAAGTTGCAGATCATGCGTATGTTTTTTTTTTATTTACATGCATACGCTTATCTAGATTTGCAACGGTGATAAGGGCAGCCTAAGCCTGTGCTTGTGGGTTTTTTTTTCTTTTGTGTGTCGCGGCTTTGTGAAAGCGCGACCTCGTTGCGGTCTTATCAAAATTTATCAGGTGAATATAAAATTTATATTTGTAATAACTCCAGGGTACTTATTGTGGCCGTTTTAAAGTTTCGTTGAGGTCCACACCAAAACACCCCGGGAGCGCTCCTGGTGGAGGCTCCCAGTTCAGGAGCGGCTTAATCTCGATCGGTTAATCCGTCTCTCCCCCATCATCACCATCTTCATCATCATCTTCATCTCCTAATACATTGGTGCCGGAAAATTAACACCCAGTGGCCGGAAAATTAACCGTAGGGATGGTGTAAGGGAATTTGCAGACCCAACGAATTCAAGACCCGTTAAGTGAAAGGCCGTTGACCCCATCAGCGATGGAATAGGGAGCAAAAGAGGGATTATCAAAACCGCTAGCCCAGCCGCCCAGCTCCAAACTCGTGGCGATCATTTTTTTCTCTCTTTTCTCATCTACATTTCATCCCCCAAATCACATGCGTTATAAAATGTTTTAATTTAATTTTCTTTTTTTTCTCAATAGTTTTAGTTATAAATTTAAATTTAAATTAATTACAGGTTTTTTTTAGTGAAGTGAAGAAAATGGATTTGAAAATATGAAGATCATTATTTTTATTTTTTTTGTAAACTTTCGCGAGCAAAAAAAAATTATCATCAGTTTATTATAAATCGTTTAATTTTAATTGTCGTGCGGAAATAAGTTTGTTTTAAAATTCAATGGTGCACCAAACCCTAACTCATTTACAGCAACCCAAAGCAGAGATCGATCTTTCGCCGATGGACTTACAGTGAGTGGTTTATTTCTTTTTTTACGTACACTGAGAAAAATTTCTCGAGTTTTTTTTTTTTTTAATTTTTCTCTGAATTTATAATTCCATAATTTAATTCATGCATCCTTCATCATAACACACAAACAAAATAACAAGAGCACGAATTTCATTTAAATGATTTAAATTGATGACTAACGAATACTCTATCCTAATGAATTTTAAATATTATCATTTTTCTAATACCTTTATTTGAAATTTATTTTATCCCTTGAAAAAAAAAAAATGATATTTACTCATACCAAATTTTATTATATTATATATAAACCCATATTTCTTTAAACATTTACATTAATTTATATTTTTTTATAAATCTTAATTATAAGCTTTCCTCCCGTATTATTAGACTATTTGTATTTCTATACCATTTAGAAATAATGTCAAACGCCTCTTTAGCCTTAGCCAAATTTTTATTAGTTTTATTTTTTAATTAAATCTGTTTTATAATGAATTGAATACCTCCTGTTTGAACTGAGCTGATGACTCCACGGTTGTAGGGTGTTCAAGGGGTCACTAAAGCAATGCTTTATCGGACCGTGACCAAAGGTAGGGTGGGCAGTACGCGAGCCTATTTACATCTATGGCATCGCAAACTTTCTACTTCTCTACTCTCTCTCTTTCTAACTCTATCTCTTCCGCGTCGAATTAATTCTTCCGTTCTTCCGGTTTAGTATCTAGCTATCTATCTTGTCGCCAGCACGCTCAATTCTGGACTTTATTTAATAGTAAATGTGGCAGTGTTAGGATTTGTACGAAGCAAGATCTCCATCCCCAAAGCCGACGAGCTAGAGCCGGACTCTATAGCGCGCCCTCGTACGAATCCTTCCTAAACAGCTCTGAATACCGTTACACGCTACACAATATTGTCGCCAATTCCTCGTAGTACAATTAAATTATTTAATCTTTTTCCCTCAATTTTGTTACTTAATTTTCCTTTTATCAAAGAACACTCGGCAGCCGATAGAATAAGCCTTTGGGCTAAAGAACTTGACATATGTCCACGCGCTTCTCCTTGTATTCGCCGTTTTACCAGTGGGTACTACCTTTGATGTATACAGTAGCAATATGTCCAGCCTCACCACATTTGTAGCATCTTATGTTTGAACACTACTTTACTCTTTCCTTTGGTGGAGAATGGGCTCTCCATGTGAGCGCGGCATTGGGCGTATTTGTGGCCAATTTTTCCACAACTATGGCATTTTACCTGCGACTGCATTCGTGGTTTTTTCTTGTCCATACTTGACGAAGATTCATCACTTTCGTTTTTACG
The DNA here is from genome assembly GCA_021223865.1 of Drosophila pandora. NCBI lineage: Eukaryota > Metazoa > Arthropoda > Insecta > Diptera > Drosophilidae > Drosophila > Drosophila pandora. The sequence goes on along the minus strand of JAJJHT010024204.1, from coordinate 80,640 downwards.
CTTCTTGAAGACGTAAGCCTGCAGCTGTCGCTATAGTTCATTACGTGTCGTCACGCTGGTCGTAAAATCCCAACGCGTAGATTTCCACTTAGGTAGTAATAGCGAGTGCCATATTCAGCAAAGCTTTCTCCAGATCTGGGATGCCCGTTTAAAACATTAATCAGTTCGGCAGCCGTTGTTTAATGCCCACGAATCGCTGGATGAATAATTTTAAGAATTGGGTCCAGGTGATGCCAGCAAAGCATAAGTGAGACAGCCATTGCTAAGTACTGCCTTTCAGCGCTTTGCTTACTGCTATTACTAGGACGCTGCCTTCAAGTACATTATCTGCGAAGATTAAATCGACCGTAGTGTACCATGCTGATGCATCTGTTCCAGCACCAGCGGGATTAAATTTGGGCAGTGTCACATGCGTGGTCTTCCCAAATTTAATAAAGGCCTCCATGGCCTTTATGATTTCCATGAGGTTTTTGTTTTGCTCTTCCATCGCTGCCGTATATTGAGCGGAACTGTGTTCTTGTGGCGAAGGAGATCCCACTTCTGATGTCGTAAGTCCATTAATTCCTTCCATTGTCTTTTTATATTTTTATAATTAATGCGGCAGCACAGCGAGTTCCGCTCACGTTCGTTACCATAACTAGACTACTGCCTTTACTCTCATCGGTCATTCTGCTCAACCCTGCTCTCTCAGCATTTTCTCAAGTTGAGCCTCTGTCGTCACCTCTTTTCATCTCAAAACTTTCGGTAACTCGTCAACGGATCTCACTCACCAGCAGAGACTGCCACCGCCTCTGCTGCAATGCCTTTCGCATGAATTCTATATTTCCCCGAATTTAGAACTTCGCGACAACTCTGCATGTCCCTAAATTTCGTTGGTTCCCGACACATTTATATATTTTTGTACTTGCAAAATTTTTCAATATTTTTAAATAAGTTTTCATAGGGACACTACGAATCTCCTGAATTGAATCTTGCGGGTCACTAATATGACGAAAAGGCTTGCAAAAGTTTTTAAGTCTGCCGCCGTCCGTATATTAAGAACTTATACTTTGATGAAAAAAAATTTATTTTTTCATTTTATATATATACGATATTTATAACCTTGCAGAGGGTTTTACAATTTTGGTCAAAAGTAATTTTGGTGCAACGCAGTGAAAGAGACATCTCCGACCCTATAAAGTATCACCTCCTGAGTCGATATGAGCATGTTCGTCTGTCCGTCTGTCTGTTTCTACGCAAACTGGTCTCTCAGTTTTAAAGCTATCGAGTTGAAACTTTGCACATACCCTTCTTTCCTTTGCAGGCAGTATTCCAATAGCTGGCATATAACTGATTGATCGGAAATGCTATAACTTCGTTGTTTTTCAAGTTAGAAGGATGGGAGTTTCAATGGATTCCTCTTTGGGCAAAATAATTCGATATGCCAAATTTCATAAGGATCGGCCGAGAATATACGATCCGATATATATCTGATAATATAAGATGCCTGTCGCCACCTAGCGGACTGAAAAAAATATTTGAAATGCATAGTAAAATAATTGGCCATATCGTACGTTTATATCATATAGCTGCCATAGGATAAAAATAAGTATATAGTATGAAAAACTTTTTTTTTTTGTCAAGATATGTAAACCAAACTTCCAGATATTATGCTTGGACCAGTTTTATATATGCTTGCCAAATATAGTCCAAATCGGAAAACTATAGCATAGAAAACTGCCATAGAAAAAATTGTAAACATAAATAAGTATCAGTTTTAAGTAATATTCAAATACTTTAATAATTAGACAATTTTTTGAACAAATTAGGAGCCATAACAAATAAAATAAAAATAAATAAAAAAACATCAATTAAATCAAAAACATAACAGTTAATCAAATTCTTCGAACAAATCTAACGCTGATATGCAGTTTTCTTCCGCTTGTAGCTATCCCAAAAAGTAGCAATTCTTTTGCATATGAAATCAATTCGTTTTGGTAGTTGGCTTAACTCGGGAATGTAACCGTTGTTTTCATTTTGCAGCTGATTTTAGGCATACAGTACCCTAAATTCAGACGAACAAATTAGCATACATACTATTTGTGGCATTTCGTGGCATCACAACTAAAACTTTAGCTAAACCGTTTAACAAGTAAAATTTGTTATAATATCTCAAATTTTAGAAAATACCTTCAACTTCAAAACCCATTACAAATAGTTTTAATTTGGATTCGCAATAAATGATCTGACCACTTCAAAGTTCGGATTTGTTCTTATTCGCGATGCGCGCAAGATGCACTGTGAAAATGAACACCTGCACTCAACTTCAATTCCATTTTTAGAAAGAACGATTAATTTTCCAGACAAACCTAGTATGCCACAAAGAAGTTTGGACAATTTAGAAGCGATTTATTTACTTTTCCTACATTTTTGTTGTTATGACTTTATGGAGGCATCAGCAGCGGAGGCAGCTGGGATCACCGGCGTCTCCAATGCGGAGAACGCCAACTCCTTCAGTACCCCAACTGGCTCCGGTGTGTCCGCTCCAGTAACGGCCAATAACTTGGCCTGCATTGGCGCCGAGATGGTCGTCGCCTTGGACTTGCGTCCCCGACGGCGTCCCCTGGAAGCACCAATCGCACTGCTCGCGCGATTGCTGGCCTGGCTGCTTGCGGAGAGCTCGCTCTCCGACATTGCGCTCATGTCGCCCTCTATGGGGGCGAGTGCACTATGGGAAATTTGGCCGATTTCATGGTATTTAGTCATTTTATCAAAGTTTAAATATTTGGCTTTTTTTATGTAAACATATTAAAAACATATGGCTCCATATGACTCCATATCAAAAATGTTAATTAACAGTGCACTGTTAAGGTTAATATTCACTGTTAAAGTCAGCTGTTTCAGCCAAAAAGCACGTGCTTGCAAATTCGCATTATTTGTTGGTAACTTTGAAAGTGTGAAACTCAAAACTGTAACAAGTTATCCATTAAATTTTTAATGGACACCAATCGCACTGGTTTGTATTATGTGTTGGGTGTACTAATAAATCGATTTGTCTGTTTTACTAATCTTTAGCGATTTTTTTAAGTGTTCTCAAAAGTAATTCTTTTGCAAAAACATTTAACTTTACTTAGGCTTACAAAAAATATATGTCTGTGTATTGGTGTGCGTCTAAGTGCAAGTTGTAGAGCTATTAATTCTGAATAAGACGCAATTTGTCTTAATGGGCACAAATCCGCACAATCTGCGTACTTTCGTTTTTTGGCAGGTATCTTCGAGTTTTCGAACGCAGAGCTCTATGAAGTATGGCGCACTGAAACGGACGATTCCGAGGATGAAATTGACGTTTTAGGTTTTATATCTGACGAAGAGCTTGAAAATGAAGATCATATAAAAAAACCTCTTGACGAGGTAAAGTACCGGTAACGAACCTGCATGCGAAACCCAAAATATCTGATATCAATTTTAGTGACGAAAATATGCTATATAGGTGTACAAAATTGCATATAAAAAATATTCTTGTTCGGCACGTGACTGATTTTATTTTTGTTTTTCTTGCACGTGCCGAACAAGAATATTTTTTATATGCAATTTTGTACACCTATATAGCATATTTACGTCACTAAAATTGATATCAGATATTTTGGGTTTCGCATGCAGGTTCGTCACCGGTACTTTACCTCGTCAAGAGGTTTTTTTATATGATATCAGTTGTTTTTTTGTATATATTGATCTTCAATTATTTAAAATAGAACGCATAACATATAGAATATATATACATATATGGAAGTAACCTCTGGACAGGCGATTTACACAGTTAGCAATACTTTAATTGTAAGGATAAACATCAAAAATATTTTTTTTAACTCTATAGATTTTGACATTCAAGAAGGTGGAATAATTAAAAACCTTTCCAAAGACGTAAAGAATTTTTCAATAGCTTCAGTGGCTCTGAAGTTATACGTATTTTTAATTTACAAAGGTTTTGGAATTTGGTTAGTTTAAAAATTTTAATTAAAAATTTGCCCAAAAATGTATTTAATATCCAAAATTGTTTCATAGTTGTGGGAAACCAAATTATTTTAACAAATTAACAGATGAGAGGCCTATCCTTATGAGAGTTCCACTATATAATAAATTATTAAAAAACAAGAAAGGAAAGCTAACTTCGGGCGGAGCCGAAGTTGATATACCCTTGCAGTTCAGTCGCAGTCCGCTAGGTGGCGCCACGCATCTTATATTATTAGATATATAGCGGATCTTATATAGTCGGCCGATCCTTATGAAATTTGGCATATCGAATTATTTTGCCCAAAAAGTAATCTGTACCAAGTCCCATCTTTCTAACTTAAAAAACACCAAAATTATGCCAATTCCGATCGTTCTATGACAGCTATAGGATATAGTCGGCCGATCCTTATGAAATTTTGTACATAAGATATTTTGGTCAAACATAACATGTGTGGAAAGTCCCAACCCTCTAACTTAAAGTTATGGCATTTCCGATCAATCAGTTATATGGCAGCTATAGGATATAGTCGACCGATCCCGGCCGTTCCGACTTATATACCTGCAAGGAAAAAAAGGATGTGTCCAAAGTTTCAACTCGATAGCTCCAAAACTGAGAGACTAGTTTGCGTAGAAACCGACAGACAGACAGACAGACGGACAGACGGACATGCTCATATCGACTCAAGAGGTGATACTGTTCAAGAATATTTATACTTTATAGGGTTGGAGATGTCTCCTTCCAAATTATAATACCCTCTGCAAGGGTATAAAAAACAAGAAAGGAAAGCTAACTTCAAGCGGAGCCGAAGTTGATATACCCTTGCAGTAAAGCAGAAGCTTATGTTATTATTATATATATCGGATCCTATATAGTTGTCCGATCCTTATGAGAATTTCACCATCAACAAAATTTCTAATAAAAATATTGAACACAGCCCCAAACATCTTTAAAAATAGAAAGGTTGTGCCATTTCCGATCGTTCAGTTATATGGCAAGTATAGGATATAGTTGGCCGATTCTTATGAAACATAGGATAAGATTGCCCAAAACGGAAACCATAGATAGTCCCATCATTCTATCTTCAAAAACAACAAAGTTAAGCCAATTATCCTAATAAAATTTTGCAAATCGGATAAGATTTGCCAAAATGCAATCTGTTCTAAGTCCCATCCTTCTAACTTATAAAAAAAAACAAAGTTATGGCATATCCGATCAATCATATAATAAACATGTATTATATCTAAAAAAAATGCGCAAAGATAGAAAATTTAAAAAAACTGGAAATTACGTTTTTCCAGTTTTTCTAGTTAAACCAATTGTTGAATGTAACAATTTATTTTGGGTGTGCGATATAAAATAATAAATATTAGAAAAGTATTGGCGGAGTTGGTTTTCCTTGTTTTTTTTTAGCTTTTAATGAATGATTTGGCCCAAAAACGGTGGTGGCTGTAATTTAAGTAAAGCAGAGTTTTATTTATATGCATTATATGCTCAGTGGGGGCATACAAAGCTTTCTACTCGTAAAATTGTGCATTTGTAAGTCTTCTCATTAAGACATGAGACACTGAAACACAATGCAGAATTACATCAAAAGTTGCCATCAAGCAGCAAAGTTTGAGGTTAGCCGAGTGGAGAGCGTCATGGTTCCTAACACGGAGGGCCTGGGTTCGAGTCCAAGTTGAGTCAATGTTTACGTTTTACTTTTTTAAGCCCTTTTTTATTTGGGTTAAATTTTTAAATAAATAAACTAAAATCTAAAAAGATATACTTCATATTTTTTAGGGTATTGACCAGACATATGCAGACTCCAAAAAGCAAAGTCCAATCAAATACACACACATGTTTTTTTAATTTTTTGACGAAGGCTTAAGGTATTTCAAAAAGTTGTAGAACAATAGTTGCTTATATGATAGTAACAAACATTTTCCAATTTTTTTCAGGATTTTTAAGAAAAAAATAGTGCAAACAGACAAACCGACGCAAACTGGCTTCATTTTGAAGAAGAAGAAAAAATCGATAACTTCTGAATGAAATGTCGGATCGGGTCGATTGAGGTACCAACCAATTTATGCGGTTCCCACTGCGTATGCGGTTCCCACTGCATACGTACAGCCCACCTCCCGTCCAACCGACCGAGGGACGCTGCCGCGTAACATACGGCTCGAATCGCGGGAATAGATCCGAGATAGATAAGCGAGGATTAGGAGAAAGATATTACGAGGAAGAGTGTTGCATAGATAAGGCGGTTAATATAAGCGATTTAAGATTGTTAGTAGAGCAAAGTGATAAGATGTGGTAGAGACCATTGTAGTCCGAACATAATACCCTGAACGGATCGTGTTGGGCATATGTCGAACTACAATGGCTGAGGAGTAGAGGACGAAAGTTTCTGGTCCCTCTACTAGGAATGTTAAAATTTAAACGTGTTAGTAAATGCTGGCTGTCTATATTTCCATAAATAAGATTATATAGAAACATGACACCCAGCATCGTTCTACGATTTGTTAATGTTGGTAAGTTGATTAGTAAAAGTCTACTATGATAAGAGGGGAGGTAAAGATTTGCATCCCAATTAAGTCCCCTAAGAGCAAAAGTAAGGAAGTTTTTTTTTACAGATTCAATGTGATCTTGGTGTACTCCATATTGAGGACTCCAGACACACGATCCATACTCAAGAATCGGACGGACCAGTGATGTATATAACGTTTTAGTTATGTACGCGTCATTAAATTCTTTTGACCATCTTTTAATAAAACCAAGCACACCCATAGCTTTATTAACCATGGTAGATACATGGTCGGTAAATTTAAGTTTCAAATCTAATAGGACACCTAGATCGTTAACCTGAGTTAATCGTTCTAAGGCGTTCCCATAGAGAAAGTACATAGCCTGGTGAGGACTAGATCTGTAAAAAGACATAAGTTTACATTTCGATCCGTTAAGCTTTAGGTTATTTGCTAAACACCAATTTTGAAGTTTATCCAAATCGGATTGAAGTCTAGACTGGGCGCTAGTGAATTTATACTGAAGGCATAGCTTAACGTCATCAGCGTACATAAGTACAAGTGAATTAGTTAAGGCAAGGGGCAAGTCGTTAATAAACAGAGTAAAAAGTAGGGGTCCAAGATGGCTTCCTTGGGGCACCCCCGATGTGGCGCGGACTACACGCGAGGTAACATCTTTAAAGAAAACACGTTGGGTTCTCCCTGATAAGTAGCTCGAAATCCACATAAGAAGATCAGTTGGGAATCCCAAAAGACTGAGTTTACTTATAAGAAGCGAATGGTTAACAGAGTCAAATGCTTTACTGAAGTCAGTGTATATGACGTCTGTTTGTAAGCCATTCCGGAAGCCATCCGTGATAAACGATGTTAGCTTCAATAAGTTGGTAGTGGTGGAGCGGCGCTTCATGAAGCCATGCTGGCACGGAGTTATTATTGAACTACATAGGTGTTGCAAATGTGGAGTGATAAGTTTTTCAAAAAGCTTTGGAATTGCTGACAATTTAGAGATGCCTCTATAATTAGCAGCGTCGGATTTTTTCCCTTTTTTATGCAGCGGAATAATGAAGGATTCCTTCCACATAAAGGGAAAGATCGAAGTTTCCAGCGATAGATTAAAGAGTTTAACAAGCGGTTTGCACAGTGCCTCGGCGCAGTACTTCAGAACACAGCCTGGTACTCCATCAGGGCCTGGCGAATACACGGGCTTAACCTTAAGAAGATCCGATAACACACCACTTTGATCGAAAGATGGGCAAAATATAAGGTTGGCTGATTGGATATTATAAGTGTAAGGCTGAGCTAAACTGCTGCTAGGTGAATAGGTAGTTTGAAAAAACTGTGCAAAGAGATCGGCCATTGCCTGATCGGTGTTCGCATAAGAGTTCTCAAACGTAAGCAGTGGGGGCTTAGTGTTTACAAAGTTATAAAACTGCTTCGGATCCTGAGTAAACTGAATCCTGCAGCGGCGAATATAACTCCTATAACATTCTGCGTTATGCACGGTGAAATTGGACCGAGCTACTAAGTATCTTGAATAACTAACTGTACAGCCAGATAATCTATGTTTGTTTAAAAGTCTACACATACTATTCTTTAAATTTATAAGTTGCCTTGTATACCAAGGCGGATTCGTTGAAGCGGACGGATATTTCCACGGCACGCAAGCGTCGAAAAATATGTTCAAAGTGTAAAAAATTTTTGTAATGCGATGTTTATATTCTCGCATGCCAGTAAATCAGACCAATCAAATTCCAAAATTAACTTGTTTAATTTCATAAAGTCAGCCTTACGAAAGAAACGAACTTTCTGAGATTTAACTGTAGACTTAAGGTCAAAAAAGTTAATTATTTTCGATTGAAACCTCAAGAGTGGGATGATATGGATTCTCAGGGTTAGAAAGGGGCAAAGTTCTGGAAAGAGTAATTCCATCAGGATCAGAAACGAAACATAAGTCCAACAGCCGACCTAAAGAATTTCTAACGTGGTTAATTTGCCCGAGTGACATGTCGAACATGCCCTCAGGGAAGTCATGGTGGGAGTTAAGCTGTAAAGACGGTGAATTATCAACATTTGACCACATAAGTTCTGGGATATTAAAGTCACCCAGAGCTATCAGCTGGTCACCATCAGACAGACGATCGAAAACCAAACGAATAGCGGACAAATGTTGCCAGTATGTTGGCGGTTCGGACGAAGGTGGTATGTACGAACAGGTAACATACAAAGATTGATCGGACAAAGTGATTTTGATGCAAAGAAATTCAATGTCACCAAACTCTTGTGATTTTACCTCCTGAGAAGCGAATTTGGAGTCTACAGAAATTAGCACTCCTCCTCCCCTTCGCAAAGTTCTATCACATCTAAAAGTGGTGTACCTACTAGGAAAAACTTCGGAGCTTAAGATCTCCGGCTTTAACCAAGTTTCTGTAAATACAATAATGTGGGATGCAAAAGAAGAACTATCAGAATACAGTTTGGGAAGTTTACTACGTAACCCTCTTGTATTCTGATAGGTAAGTGTTAATGAAGACATTAGTTTTTTGAGATTGAGGAAGATGAGGTGGAAGGTTGATCAGTGGCCTTAACATGTGGGAGTTTTACACCCACAGGTTTGGTTATCTTTTTTTTCACCGTACTTGGCTGATGTTCTTGGACGAAAATGTTCTCCGGCCAAAAGCTGGCGGAACAGATCGTCTTGAACATCTGCAAGGGCACACGTATTTTGAAAGATGACGTGTGCCTGGTGTAAGAATATTTGAATTTTGTAATATCCACCACCTTTATGTCGGCTTTTGCTTTGGCTTTGATGTAAGCCGAGATATCAATCTCCGAAGTATCAGGGGCAAGCCGGGAAACAAAAATGTGTTTTGATGGTGGGATCACCTGCAAGGGTTTTGGTGCCGCCGTAACTGATACTGCGGCATCAGTGCGTACCGGGGGTCCGGACGGTTTATTACCCTGTTTGGTGACTGTTACAGGAGTTTGAATTATTGAGTCTGGGATCACTTGAAGCGATGCCACAGAGAACATATCGGACAATTGCTCATTGAGTCCGAGACATTCGGAAGCCGAATTTTTCTCAGGTCCGGCCCTTGGGGTGGCCAGAGATATAAGCGGCTGCATAGTTGTCGGCTGAGCAGTCTGAAGATTATTCGACCCGAGCACATCACTAAAAGCGGATTTCTTACGCTTTGGAGACTCATTTAGTAGTTGAAGACTACTAAACTGAGTATCAAGCGCACAGAGTTGGTCATTGATTTTTCGAAAACCACTAATCAACTCCTTGAAACCGCTTTTAGTCTGCCTCATGAACGACCTCATTTCGTCCAGAACAGCACGACAACCGTTTAGCTCTATTTAGCTCTAGAATGCGAATATATAAAAATATTCTATCTGCGGACTAAAATGTGGCCACCAGCCCCACTTTAGTGATTAAAAATTTTTTTACTTTCACCCTAATTTATCCCAAACCAAATAACTTTTGGTATATGTTTCGACAAAAATTATCTAATTGAAACAATACCTTTCGATTGGTATATCATTCATTTAGATCGGTTGCCTACAGAAAATTTTTAATTCTTCGGCTATATATAGAGTTTCCTCACGCACGCCTAGGCATGCAGGTTGTCACCTTGTGGACTTCCGTCCACAGTGATAATGTCTAATTTTTTCAGATAGCATAAATCTTTTTAATTGTATTTGTTTGAATAATTTTGCCTATCCCCCTTTCAACTTTTGTATATGAATAAAACTTTTTTTTCTCGGAAAGGGAGGGCGGAACCACGCCCATTTTTTTAAAAACTATTTCTAATGTATTCCATAACAATAATTAAAAATGCGTTTAAAAATGTCTTACTTAGTTAAAAAGTTATTAATTAATTTCGCCAGGTAAGGGGCGGAGCCACGCCCATTAAAAAATTCCAATCGGTGTCTTTAACAATAATAAAAAAACCGTTTCGAAAAATCTTACTTAGTTTAAAAGTTATTAATTAATACCATGAAATCGGCCAAATTCCCCATAGTGGTGCTGAAAAATGGGGGCCCAAAAATATGCAACAAAAATATGAACAAAAAAAAGGCAGCCCAAAAGTATGTTTTTACCCTCAAGTGTTTACTGAAGCGCGCGCAGAAGCATGCTTAAACTTTATACATTTATTTACAATATCCATTCCAATCGTTTTTGGTTTAACAACGTTTTATGATATATTTAAGAATTTTTAATTTTGCGTGTGTACTCCACTGCGGACAAATTTAAAGTGCATAAATATAAGTTCGCTTTTGTCATTCTATTTTTAGAAAGTCCCGTTAGAAAAGCCAATCAGACTATTTTGCATCGTAAATTTTGGACAATTAGCTAATAGTAAAGCCGGTTTTCGCTAGAATAACTCAAAATCATTTTTTTTTATTTTTGGCCTATGGCAGCGACCACTGTGCAGTGGTGAGTGAAACGAAAAACACTGTTTTTCGTGACACTACCCAAAGAATTGTGAGCAAAATAATTTTTTGTGTTATATTTATTTGGAAAACAAGACCAATCCTCTTGCGAAAATACCATTGACTGGTTTGGATGCTGTCTTGCACAGTGTCGGCAACTGAAAAATACAAAACACTTTACTGCAGTGCGAAAAAACTGCATTCTTGCCCATTGGGCAACACATCACCCCTCACGTGGTGCGTGGCTGCACACGAGGGGTAAAAAAGTCAGCACAGAAGAAGCCTTAAAGGATCTAAGCAAACTCTTGCCTATTGTAAATGGATGGACATTATTCTCACTCTCAGCTTAGCAATAAGCAAACTAATTACGAAAAAATGTACCACGTTGCTGGAAAAACACCCTCGGAGATCAGGGAAGAAATCATCATTGCTCAACGCTCACAGAGCTCTCAGACCCAGAACATCAGCACAGTGACCACATCGCTAACATTTACTAGTGCTACAAGTAACACAGTATTCTCCACGGCAACTGAGACAACTGCAGCAATTAGCAGTGTGCGTCTTACTGAGACCATAGGAAATAATAATGGTTATCCCATTCAATGCTCATCTGACATTGCTTCTACAACATTCAGTGGACATGAGTCGATTGCTTCTCCAACTTTCGATGGGTATGCCACAATTTCTTCTACACAACTTAGTGATGCTGCTACCAAGTTGAAGGTTGGCCAACGAAATCTTTTGAAAAAGAGGAAGAAAACACTATCACCCACTATGAACTCTAAAAAGGTGCATAGAGAACTGAAGTTTGATTCACCCTCAGTATCAATCAGCCAGGAAAGCTCCAGCAATAGATTTGCCTTACTAGACATGGAAGTGGACCTAAACAGTATCACACATGCTGAGGAAAGAACAATCAATGCAGAGGGAAGCCCTACTAGATCTCCTATGGCTGTTCAAGAAAATATATCTGACGATAATGTAGACACAGATGATTTAGGCAATAGATCCCAACAGAATGATTCTAGTAGAAATTATAATCCTAAAGAAAATGCAAAAGCACCGCAAATAGTTTTAAGCATTACTAACCTAAATGATCTATTTGACCTCATTTCGGAGGTCACTAGCTTGGATAACGTAACAGTTAAAGTCAATCAAGGAGTAACGGCTTGAATATTTCCCAAGGACTCTACAACTTATAGAGCTATTGTCGACCACTTTGATAGAATGGAAATTGAATTCCATACATACCAAATGAAGGAAGAGAAGCCTCACAGAATCGTATTTAAAGGACTTCATCATAGCACACTAACTACTGAAATTGTTGCCAATTTTAAAACATTTGGCTTCGATGCTCTTCAGGTGCATAACCCAAGATCAAGGTCGAACCATGTTGTAAAATTAAACATATTTTTTATTAATAATAAGCCTTGCGCTGGAATTAATGCAATATATGATATAGTAACATTGTGTCGCCAACGGGTCAGAATTAAAAGGATGCGCAAATCATCAGAAATTGCTCAATGCATGCGATGCCAAGAATTTGGCCACACAGCTAAGTACTGTCGTCGACACCCAAATTGTGCTCCATGTGGCGAAGACCATTTTACAAAGCAATGTGTTCGACCCCAAGATCAACCGCCTATCTGCATGCACTGTGGAGGCAATCATTCGGCAAGCTACAAGGGTTGTCAGTCCTATCAAAATTACCTCAGGCGATCTATGGGTTCTGCAAAGAAGCAAACAACGCGACAACAACCACAACAACGTCATCAGCAACAACAGTCAACTCGACAACTAAATACTCCACATATTTCTACAACCAATAGTGGAGGTTTATCTTATGCTTCAATAGTAAGAAATGGAAATGAACCAGCTCAACGCCGTCTACATGATCTCCAAGCGCAGTCACAAGTACACAAATCGAAGGAAAATGTGCAACAACAATATGCGACTGATGTTCAGGCAATTTCAGAGCAACAGCAACAGCTATTTATGAAATGGCAACAACAACTCCAAGAAAAGCAGCATAACAGCAGCAGCAATTCCTTATGTGGCTAAGGCAGCAGCATCAAGAACAACAAATGCAAAACAAGCTGAACAGTCAACGACTTGAACGTCTTGAAAATATGGTTTTTGAAATGGCAAACTCGATCAAGCAATGGACTGGAGATAAATCACTTCTCCAGCTTCCCAACAACGCTTCAGCCTCACAATGAACACACTCAAAATTCTTATTTGGAACGTCAATGGCATTTTAGGTAAAGCCAGAGAAATTGAACTCTTCGCGCACACCAACGATGTTGATATCCTACTCTTAAGTGAATTAAGGCTCAATCGAGGAGAAATTGTCAAAATTTATGGATATTCCTTTTATCCAGCATACAAACCGGCAAGACACAATCACGGCACCGAAGGAGCGGCGGTATTGGTAAGGAGCTCTCTTAGTCATTTTCCACAAAGTGTTATTGAAACACAAACCATTCAAATGTCCTCTATCAAAGTTGACACAGGTTTGGGTATCATGGTAGTATGCGCAATATACTGTCCTCCAAGAAACAGAATTGTAGAAAGGCATTTCACTGACATACTCGCTTCTTGTGGTCAGAGGTATCTGGTCGGTGGTGACTGGAATGCTAGACATTGGATGTGGGGCGACACTTACAATTCACCAAGAGGACGCGAGCTAGCTGAATCCACTGTAGTAACAGGGGCTAAAATTCATGCCACTGGTTCACCAACTAGATACCCTTATGTACCTGGCCACACAGCTTCTTGCATAGACTTTGCATTATACCATGGGATACTGGATTCTCAAATAAGTATAGGCCAAAACTGGGATTTGGACTCGGATCACATAGCTCTCGTTGTTAATCTGCAAACAAATGGTGTACAGATCAGACCAAGCCCTCGTTTAATTACAAGCCGAACTGATCTCAATACTTTCAAATAACATCTTGAGACCTCCTTTCAACTAAATTCTGTTCTGAACTCTAGAGAAGACATCGAGAATGCAGTTGACATTCTTACTGATAATATATATAGAGCTGCTACTGTTTCAACGCCACCAGAACCTGTTCTTCGTCCTATAAGCTATGGCATTGTTCTTACAAGGGAGGCGAGAGAGCTAATCAAGAGAAAAAGGCGCCTTTGAAGAAGAGCAATTCGTTCTCAAGATCCTTTGGACCGAAATAGATGGCACCAGGCTGAGAGGCAACTACGAACTGTTTTAGATGAACTCCGAAGCGATTTTTTCGAGCAAAAGTTATCCTCTATGGACTATACCGTTGACGCAAACTACTCACTATGGAAGTGCACAAAATCGCTTAAACGACAACCTTTTAGACAAGTTCCAGTCCGATGTCCTGATGGTGAACTGGCAAAAAATGAATTGGAGCAGGCTAATGCTTTTGGCCAGCATCTAGAGGATCGCTTCACTCCCTTTCTTTGCATCGGTAGAACAGACTAGAGAGACCTATCAGAGTTTGGATACTCCATTGCAGATGTCACTGCCTATTAAGCCTATAAAAGTCGAGGAAATATCTGATGTCATACAATCTTTGCCCAAAAACAAAGCTCCGGGTATTGATCGAATTTTTCACGCTACGTTAAAGGCCTTGCCTACAAAAGCAATCCTTTTCATAGCATTAATTTTTAATGCAATAATTAGGATCCAAGTGTTCCCAAAACAGTGGAAATTGGCTGCGATTATGATGATCCATAAGCCAGGGAAACCCGAGGTTGATCCTGAGTCATATCGTCCAATTATTCTCTTACCCTGTTTGTCTAAACTGTGGGAGAGACTTATTGCAAATCGGGTTAAAAGGATCATGACTGAAAACAATATCCTGCCAGATCATCAATTTGGCTTTCGAGGAGGACACGGCACCGTGGAACAGGTCCACAGACTGGTGCAACATATCTTGCAGGCCTTTGACGATCAGGAGTATTCCAACGCAGTTTTTATCGATATGCAGCAAGCTTTTGATTAGGTGTGGCATGATGGCTTATTGCTCAAAATTAAAAATCTTTTACCTGCGCCGTACTTTGGTCTGTTTAGATCATATTTAGAAGGACGAGAATTCAAAGTGAAAGTAAAAGATACATACTCGGAAAACTTTTTGATGAGAGCAGGAGTTCCACAGGGAAGTGTGCTTGGACCGTTGCTGTATGCAGCCAACATATGGTAGCTCCCTCTAAAGCTCTTATTGCGACCTATGCAGATGACATTGCAGTAATTTACAACTATGGATGTCACAGAGAAGCTTCCAATGGATTACAGGAGTACCTATTCACTCTTGCAGCTTGGTGCAAAAGATGGTACCTGAAGATTAATCCGCAGAAAACAACGAACGTCTGCTTTACACTGAAGAGGTTCATAATTAATACCCCTCAAATCCAACTTGAGGGAGTTACCCTAGAACAGCAAAACGAAGCAAAATATCTTGGTATTACTCTGGACAAGCGACTTACTTTCGGGCCACATCTGAAGTCAACAACTAAAAAATGTAATATGAGGGTTCAGCAGCTGCGTTGGATGATAAGCAAAAGAAGCACCATGCAGCTTAGATGCAAAAGGGCAGTATATGTTCATTGCATCCTGCCAATGTGCCAATGTACTGGCTAGAAATTTACTTCCAGCTAGACCTTTGAGGCGTCTTAAACGCCTAGGTTTTGCAAAGACACTTAATTAGAACATAAATCAACATTGAAATCCTTTTATGTATTATATTTTGGTTAGGCTAACATTGTATATACTTTTCATGTGATGTTAAGGTACTTATTTGATGTACAGATTCTTCACTTAATAAATATAAAACAAAAAAAACTGTTTTTCGTAAGATAAACTTAATTTCCCGACGAAAATTAGCATCGGTCGATAATTTCAAACGTCTACGACATCGAATTACCAGAGAAAAATGACTTTAATTCCAATTTGGAACACTCCAAAACACGTCCGTCGTTAAGCCATTCATGCGCGTCACTAATATGACAAGACAATTAGCTTCAAAGCCAAAGTTAATGAACCCGCCGACCGTATATTAAAACCTTATACTTTGATGAAAAAAAATTTGTTTTTTCATTTTATATATATGAAATTTTAATATCATATTAATATTCTTAACAGAGCAGAGACAATAATATTTTTTATATACATATCCATTCATATATTTTTGTACTTGCAACATTTTTGAATATTTTTAAATAAGTTTTATAGGGACATGAAAGTTTGAAATGTTTATCGTGAGCACCTGCCATGTCCATTTAATCTCACGGCCCCCTTGGGCTTGGGATATGAAACTAAGCGTCAATCAGCGCCCTTAAGGAACCTTGCAATCGCTGCTGGTCAGTGACCACACCCCTCGAAGACGGCCAGATATGAACCCAACCCTCCCTAGGAAAGAATTCGGACAAAAGGCATTACACACAGTCCTTCCAAGTTGAAGCCATTGGGCTTGAACCTGTAGGGCACAAACATACCTGGCCCCCTCCTTCCCACTCTCCCACAGAATTTTGTAAACGCGACCCCATGGATCGAGTTCACGCGTCCACCTTGCGGTACCTCGCAAACATGGAGTCATTCGCACACAGTCACAATAAATATGTGAAAAAAAATATAATATTAAAATATAATATATATAAAAAAAAATATTATATATAAAAAATGAAAAAAAATTTTTTTTCATCAAAGTATAAGTCCTTATAAGTCCTTATAAGTATATAAGCTGGAGTTTGAGTTCGAAGAACCAATTGTTAACGCACTTGGATATGACCGCACATGGAAAAATAAGTTATCCGGGAAAATATGAGTGTCACTGTCACTAAATTTAGATAAACTTGTTTTTAGTTCCAGCACGGGGGTACTAATTTCCGACAAATTCACCGCGTATTTCACAACTTGGTGAATTTAGCTAGGAGCCGCGGCAGGCACGTCTGTTCCGTTCGGAGGTGCGATCGCACGCGATCGCGTTCGCACCTCAGGTTCGATTTTGATTACGAGTTCAGGTTTGAGTTCGACTTCTAGCTTAATATGTTCGAAACGCCGATGTTCGAACTTAATATGTTCAAAACGGTGATTGATTCGAACCGCCAAGTTCGAATTCTATTTTGAGGCACGAGCTTAAGTTCCAGGAATATTGGGTTCTAGGAAAATTGTTCACGCACGTTGTTATGGTCGCACATAGAAAAACGAGTTTTTCCGCGGATATATAAATGTCACTGTCACTAAATGTCACAAATGTCGCACGGGGCACTCATTACAAACTCTGTTGGCAGCACTTTCTCTGAAAATTGGTTTTTAATTGTCTAATAATAGTGACTCGCATTATTCAATTCATGAGGTTCCTACTGTCCCTATAAAAGCTTATATAAAAACATTACAAAATATTGGAAGTACAAAAATATATGGATGAAACAAATATTCACACATATAAGTCCTTAATATACGGACGACGGGAGTTTTAATAACTTCTGCATGGTAGCCAAATGCCTTGTCATCATATTAGTGACGCGCATGATTTAATTCAAGAGATTTCTACTGACCCTTCAAAATTTCATGACTTTCATGTCCCTATAAAAACTTATATAAAAATATAATCAGTCATGATTCCGAAGTGAACAGACGTGCCTTCCGTGCGCTCCGTGTGAAAAATGAACGTGCGCTCCGTGAAAGAAAGTCGTGTTGTGATGCATCGTGTGCGCTAGCTTCGGCTCTAAAAGACTGATTTTTTATAACCAAAATTTTTGACAACTGACATAAAGGCTAAAGGTGACCATAGGCTAAAAACTTTAAAATACCTGCAGCAAAGGCACAATAGCAGAGGCAGATTTGCCAGTGTTGACTTCAGCGACTTCTTCGAACCTGGAGAAATCAAGCGGAAGACAGCCAAAAATACGGCCGAAGAAGAAAAACCCAGCACCAGTGCTGCAGCTCGAGCCTAACTGGATTCACTCACACTTCACCGCTCCCAATATTCTTTTTAAATCATAAGCCATCCAGCAACAACAAAGAGGTTTTCAGCGTTAAAAGAATTTGCCACTCAGTGGTCACGGTCGAAGCCCCACGCAAATTCCATGAAGAGCCGCAGTGCTATCGTTGCCAAGGATTTGGGTACAGCCAGCGGTACTGCAAGCTGCAGCATCGCTGTGTTAAATGTGGGGATCACCACAGCACAAGAGAGTCTAGGATGACTCGAGAAGAAGCGGCAAAATGCGGAGCATCTCAGCGGTAGAGGAAACGGGGGAGCAGTAATCATTATCAAGGCCAGCATCGAATACAGTGAGATAGCAACCCTCAAGGAAGAGTAGGTCCATTGCGGCAGCATTGCTGTCTTCACTCCCATGGAAAAAATCACCATCGCATCTGCTTATATTCCCCCTAAACAGAGAGTGTCCGAAAACCAGTTCAGCCTATTGCTAAGTGACATTGGACTTCGCCATCACGGAATTCATCCGGACTCCATAGTCAGTTCGGCAAATGGAGATCTCTTCTCGGATCACAGCGCGGTTGAACTCCATATCAACACCCCTGTTAAAAAGAAGGTCACAGGATGATCAGAGCACGCACCAACACCGAGAGCTACACCGAGTGGCTTACTAATGCTCTAACAGAAGCACAACCGACCCTCAACACAGTGGCGAACATTAAAGACGCAGTCGAAATACTCACACGCGAGATGCATAATACTGCACTGGTTGCCACCGACAGGGCAGCTGCAATAAGTAGAACTACGACAAGGCACATACAAGTTAACGCCCGGCACTTTCGGCCCCCCCCCTTGCTCAGCACTATTCGCCCCCTACAACGACTACGCCTCGAACTCGACCCCAGACTCTTAAACCCCAATCCACAGCATAAGCAATTCCCAATATTCAAGTGCTGAGGGTTCAAGTACATCCGGATATGTCGCAAGAGTGCAACTATGTCACAAGTGTGCAACTATGTACGCTGACTAGAATGTTGCGGGAAAGCTGAAACACACCCTGAGTGTTACGCTGACTCTTGACTCCGGATAGCTGACACTACACACGCCGGTACCGCACACGCTGACACCACACATAGAGTTGGAGTGGGAGATCGGCTGATGTCGACTGTCGACCGGAGGGTCACAAATCTGGGAAGTCAGTCTATTTTTGACCACCGAACCACCAAGCTGAATCTACT
Source organism: Drosophila pandora (assembly GCA_021223865.1). Taxonomy (NCBI): domain Eukaryota; kingdom Metazoa; phylum Arthropoda; class Insecta; order Diptera; family Drosophilidae; genus Drosophila; species Drosophila pandora. The sequence continues at coordinate 61,547 of JAJJHT010024204.1, read as the reverse complement.
CCAAACATTCTCCATCGACATATTAAAATAGTCCCCTTTCATTAAATGAGAACTTACCAAATCAATTGTTAATTTAAGTGACACGAACAATAAATTGTATTCCCATCGACTTCAAACAATGAACCAACTAGTTGAGGTGAACCTAAGATGAGGTGAACCATGGAGGGACACCTTAACTGGCGCCCGAGCAGATAAAAAAAGTGAATGTGAAAAAGGTGTAAAAGTGTAAAAATCTTTCCCAAAATAAAAGAAAAGAAAAAGGAAAAAAGGATAGGAAAAAGTATAAAAGTAAAGTAATGAAGATTTTTCTCAAAAAAAAAAAAAATAATAAAAAATGGAAAAACAGATAGAGAAAAGTATAAAAGTGCAATAAGTAAAGTAACGTAAAGTTTTCTCAAAGTAAAACAAAAAAAAAGAGAAAAATGGTTGGGAAAAAATATAAAAACAAAGTAGCAAAGTTTTCTCAAAATAAACAAAAATAAAAAAAAAATAAAAATGAAAATAGATAGAGAAAGGTAAAAATGTAAAAACAAAGAAGCAAAGATTTTTCTCAAAATATAAAAAAAAGAAAATAGGAAAAATAAAGAGCAAAAGTAAAATAAAAGTAAAAGTGGAAAAATATAAGTGTGAAGTAGCAAAGATCTTTCTCAGAAAAAAAAGGAAACAAAAAGGAAGTACGAAAAATAAAGAGTACAAAAGTAAAAGTAGAAAAGAGCCACAAGGAAAGTAATAAAATAAAATAATAATAAAAAATAAAAAAAAGGAGAAAGAAAAATAGGAAAGAGAAGAGAATGTACGAATAAAAATGAAAATAAAATTGAAAAATTACAAAAAAGTTGCATAAAGAAACAAAGAGTAAAAGCCAAATCTGTGTTGTGATAAAAATAATGAAGCAATTACCAACTGCGGCGGTTTGCTATCATGGCATATCCGCGACTACTAAGATATTGCTTCATATAAAAAAATAAAGAGAACCACCGCGAAGACATAAGGATTTGAATTACTTACTTACCTATTATTTTTATAAGACTTTACACGTCATTCTCTTGAGGCCCCTTAGCACAGTTTCTATAATATTTTTTCCGTGAAAAATACTTTTCCCTCCCTCTTAAAATGGAAGAAATCAAATCTACCCTTCAAAAATTCGACGAGTGCCTTAAGACCCTATTAGACCAGACGCGAGGAATGGCAACTTCAGACTTTTGAGGGGGAGCCTGGGAAATTTGTGTCCTGGGTTAACAGGGCTCAAGCCATTGTTAATGACTATGAGATCATTATAGGCAAGCCCGTGTATAGGACCATCATTCTCTATATTAGGCAGAAAATAAGAGGCGACGCGCTTTCTTTTTACAATGTAGAAGATGATAAATGGTCGGAAATTAAGCAATAATCACTTTTCCTTGATTTTAAATAAATTAACTAATTGAGATGTATAGGGACAGGGCGCTGCATGTTTTCGTAAGGGGGCTCAACGGCGATGCCTCTAAGTTACTCATTATTCGGGGCCCAAAAAATTTGCCTGAGGCATATTCCTTTTGCCTAGAGCTGCAGAATGTATCGGTCAGGGGAAATGCACATGTGGAACACGCGAATAGGTTCACCTCATTTCATCAACCCCGTTACCCGACAAGCGCATCGCGCTATGCGCCTCCAGTAGCATCCCCACGGTATTCGTCTTCATTCCAACCACCAATAAGGGCACCGGTGGGCATGAACTTTAACGATAGTTCATCCGGTAACTCACGAGGTTTTAATAGATTCCAAGGGCCACGACCAGCCATTAAGATGGAGTCAAACCGGTCTGGCCAGTCTTATCAGTCCGGCTTTGGCGTACGCCGTGGAAACGATGATAGGTCCCAAAATACTTCGCATGGTTCGAATTTCTATAGGAAGGCACAACGATTGTACTACATGACGGCGGTTCCGTCTAGCTTAATGGCAATGCCTGAAAACGACACGCAAAATTCCGCTTGTCTACTTACGACTTCTACTTACGAAGACGAAGCGGTGAGCGCCCACGACACGCGTCTCGAGTATGATATCCCATACCATAAGGCTGACGACGAGAACGTTAGCGATGAGGTAAATTTTATGACGGACGCCTATCCAGCGTGCCATACATAAAATACGACGCGAGGAATGGCAACAAGTTAAGGTTTCTTATCGACACCGGTGCGAATAAAGACTTTGTTAGCCAAAAACACTCCGCCGGCTCCATCCCATTACCTACTCCCTTTTACGTTGAATCTGCTGCTGGCAATGTTAGAATCACGCACTGCTTAGTAGGACGATTCTTTGAGCCCATCGGCAATGACTCGATTACCACCTTCTACGTCCTCCCTGGCCTGAATTCCTTCGACGGCATCATCGGTGACGATACTCTCAAGAAAGCGAAAGCCCTAATTGATCGGAAAAACGATCTCCTTTTAATATCCCCTGGTATCAAGCTACCACTCCTGGCAAGATATTTCTCCATGGTGCCCAACCACTCCAATGTCCATGCCCTGATTGACGGCGATCATGATGATGACACCAAACAGGCGCTGGACAATCTACTTAAAGAATTTGCATCCATTTTTGAACCACCTTCGTCAGGGGAATACGGTGAATACAACTGTTAAGGCCGAAATACGTACTAGTACTCAAAACCCCATTTTTACTCGGAGTTACCCATACCCCACGATCATAAGAGGGGAGGTTGAAAGGCAAGTGCAGGAACTCTTAGACGGAGGAATAATAAGACCATCTGTCAGCCCATACAACTCTCCGCTCTGGATTGTCCCAAAGAAACCTAAACCAAATGGTGAAAAACAGTATCGCATGGTCATCGACTTCAAGTGCCTGAATGCGGTTACGATATCCGATACTTACCCAATACCGGATATAAATTCTACTCTGGCTAGCCTTGGAAGAGCCAAATATTTCACGATGATTGACCTAACGTCTGGCTTCCACCAAATCCACATGAACGAAAAAGACATTCCTAAGACCGCCTTCTCCACCCTTAATGGGAAAGTCGAATTTCTTCGTTTACCATTTGGCCTAAAAAATGCCCCGGCAATCTTCCAGCGGATGATTGACGATGTTTTGAGAGAACACATCGGCAAGATCTGCTACGTCTACATCGACGATATTATTGTTTTCGGCGAAGACTATCAGAGTCATTGGAACAATTTGCGTGCGGTCTTCCAAAATCTTCGGAAGGCCAAACTCCTTGTAAACTTGGAAAAAACACGTTTCCTCTCCACACAAGTTGAGTTCTTAGGCTACATTTTTACGCAGGACGGCATTAAAGCAAACACCCAGAAGGTGAAAGCAATAACCGATATGAAGCCCCCTGCTAACATGAAGGAACTGAAAAGTTTTCTTGGAATGACCCCGTATTATAGGAAATTCGTTCAGGACTATGCGAAAGTTGCAAAGCCATTGACGAATTGGACAAGAGGAAAGTTCGCTAAAATTAAAGCATCGCAATCTAGGAAAGTCCCGATAGAGCTAGATGATGTGGCTTTACAGGCCTTTAATGACCTCAAGGCGATTCTCGCCTCCTATGAAGTCCTAGCTTTCCCCGATTTTAATAAACCATTCCATCTGACCACTGATGCGTCGGACTATGCCATAGGTGCTGTTCTGTCCCAAGACGAGCAGGGCAAGGATCGACCAATAGCGTATATTTCTCGTTCACTGACTGAAACCGAAGAAAGTTACGCTACCATAGAAAAAGAAATGCTCGCGATAGTATGGGCATTAGATAATCTTAGATCTTATCTCTACGGCGCAGGGTCAATCAATGTATATACCGATCACCAACCACTTACGTTCGCGTTGGGAAATCGCAACTTCCATGCGAAACTCAAGCGATGGAAGTCGCGAATTGAGGAATATGGTTGCACACTTTTGTATAAGCCCGGTAGATCCAACGTCGTCGCAGACGTTAGTTAGAAGTTAACTACCTCGGGTCAACTACGTGCACTGCCTCTGAAACTGAATCTTTGGCCACCGTTCACAGTGCGCTTGAGGATGCTTCCCAATTGATACCACATGTGGAAACACCAATCAATGCGTTTAGGAATCAACTGGTTTTTGATATAAACCAGCTCGAGTACTCATGTGAGCACCCACATGTTGGTTATGTCCGTCACTTAATTCCACTTAACGACGAGACTATGTCCGATTTAGTAAATATACTCGCAAAATATTTAAAACCCTCCATAATTAATGGAGTAAAAATTGCCGAGACTTACCTCCCATCCTTCCAATCGACATGCTTTGAGAATTTTAAGCTATATAAAATTCAACTAAGGCAGAGATTGGTAAAGGATTTGTCCGATTCAGAGCAAATTTCTGAGGCAATAGAAAGGGAACATCGCAGGGCCCACAGAGGTCCAAAAGAAGTCACCATCCAAATTCATGAGAAATTCTATTTTCCCAGAATGACAAGTACGATTCGTGCTCAGTTGTCATCGTGCGACTGCTGCAAGCGATTCAAATACATATGAGCGTCTTCCCAATAAACCAGAATTGCAACCGACACCCATCCCAAACTACCCATGCGAAATATTGCATATCGACGTGTTCACCTTAGAAAAACGGGTTTATCTATGTTGTATCGACAAATTTACAAAATTCGCCAAACTCTTTCCCCTACAATCCAAGGCACCAATGCACCTCCGCGAAACACTGTTAGAGGCCCTTCATTACTTTACGGTGCCTAGAATGATAGTGTCGGACAACGAAAGGGGTCTCCTTTGCCCAAGGGTACTAAATTACCTCCGGACGTTGGAGATCGAATTATATTATACCTCCACTCAAAAGAGCGAAGTTAACGGCCAGGTGGAAAGATTTTATTCGACCTTCTTGGAAATTTACCGGTGTTTGAAATTCGAACATCCCACTTTCACGAGTGCACAGTTAGCACTGATCGCTGTAGACAGTTACAACAACTCTGTTCATTCAGTGACAAACAAAAAGCCTGTTGACGTATTTTTAAACCGCGTATCGCACATCAATTATTAGGGTTTATCGAACTTCAAGGAAAAAACGCTTGAAGACGTTAGAGGCCTGATCGAGCGAAACCAGACTATGGCCAATATAGGACATAATAAAAATAGGACTGAACCTAGACAATATGAGTCGGGAGATAAGGTTTTCGTCGCTAATAAGCAAATTAAAACTAAAGAAAAACAATGGTTTAGACCGAAGGAGGTCCAGAGAATCGCGGAGTGACGATTAAAACTAGATCAGGGAAAATTTTGCATAAATCAAACTTGAGGAATTGAAGAGCGCTTTATCAACCTCTCTTTTTTTTAACATACACATAAAATATTTTTCTATTTTAACACACACACAAAAAATTAAACATATTACACAAATAATATAAGCATGAATACACAAACACAGATATATAAGCATGAATATACACACAGATATTATAAGTATGAATAGTATATACACGAGCTTTTCTTTCCTTCTCGATCACGATGCTCCACAAGTCTCACAATCATCGGCGTCACATCAGCCGCGCGCATATTCAAGTATGACGCACCCGTCGTTCCCCTGCAACAAGGAGCAGTATGGCGGATCAACGGAGTGTTTAAACTGGTACATGTCATCGACCTATCAAGGATGATGCAACTAGTAGACGACACCAGCCGGGACGCGGCAACCCTGATGGACCAACGTGTTAGCACAATAACGAGCACAATAGCGAGAGTCAATGCGATAGACGGCGACCTTCATGCAGTTACGACAACGCTACACAAGGCAATCATCTTGGCTGACCAAGTAGCGGAAGTCACAAGGGCATGCCAACTTGCCAAAACTGGAGTGGCAAATACGAACCTTCTGGATCATGAAGAAATTGAAGCTATACTCACAGAAGTCAACGATCTCCCGTATCAAAACGCTGTGGAAGCAGTGGAATTTTCCCGGCCAACTGTACTCTCCAATGGCACGACACTACTGTACATCTTAGCCCTGCCCAAGGTATCTAATAAGAGATACGAACTTGTACACCTTTATCCAACGGTATCAGGCGGGAAACAAATAGTGCTCGAACACCAGAAGCTCGCACTAAATGGAGGAGAGACAGGTCCAGAGTAGTGGGCAGCTGTTCCTCCATCGGTAACATCACAGTCTGCCCAGAAAAGGATTTAACGGCCCTAGAAGAAAGCTCATGCATTCCACGGCTCCTTAAGGGTGGCCATGCATCCTGCTCATACCTTCGGAGCAATGAAGAAGTCGTTCAGATGGTCAAGGATGGGACATTTTTTTTTTTTTTCATTCCTATTACTCCGCTTGGGAGCTTAGGGCATCCACAAGTGTATTCCACCGGACCCTATTCTGCGATGTTCTCTTTTTGCCAAGTCCCCAGGTGATGTATTTCTGAGAAGTTCGCGTATTGTAGATCGGCGCCAGGTTAGCTTTGGGGCGTCCCACTCTTCTTCTTCCTTGCGGGTTCCACTCCAGGGTTCCAATCCTAACTATGCCCATCTCCTTATTGAAACTGCGCAATTCTGGAAGGCTTCATTAGGGTCCTCACATTCTATTGTCCAATCCCGAGTGAGTGTTTTTTCTGATCTTGTGTTTGTTTCTGTAATCGTTATTGTTCAGTCGATCGAGTGATTAGCCGAGTGCAACCTATCTCAGAAGTGGGCTTGCCACCTAACGACATCTGGGAATGCCGGTTTTTCGGGTCTCATGCACATAATTATAAATAGCGAGAATCCAACGAGAGCTTTTCGCTACTTACATCATATGCGCGAGCGCCGAAAAACTTGCAGGGCCATGCACTTGACACGAGTGGGGCTCGAACCCACGACCTCACGCTTAGCGAGCTAGTACACTAACCACTAGGCTATGAGGCCCCCCAAGGATGGGACATTATTCCTCTCCAATTATAATGGATCAGTAACAACATCCGAAAGAGGCTACCAATTGGAAGGGACGTACATTGTCCAGTTTAACAACGAAGTCATCACAGTCCGGGACAAAAACTTCACCGCCTATTCCGCAAATCACCCTATGGCCTTACCACCAGTACTGACCAACATAACAGTAACTGGCTATCGACCTTCACTTGGATACGTCGATGACGTCATCGCCCAAAATATACAGCTAGTGTCTTGCGGTCCACGAGGCGTAACCTTTTCCTTTGTCTTGGAGGTTTCGCTAACAGTAGTGGTCTTCTCGATCCTGTTCAACATCTGGAGGAAGTTGACCTCCACCAAAGGAATACCAACCACGAGGGTTATAATCGAGGACCTGGAAAACCCAAAGAGGATGTCGACAACAGCTCACCATTCTGCCAATTGATCTGCGGGACGCAGGAGTTAACACCCGGCACTTTCGGCCGCCCCTTGCTCAGCACTATTCGCCCCCTACAACGACTACGCCTCGAACTCGACCCCAGACTCTTAAACCTCAATCCACAGCATAAGCAATTCCCGATATTCAAGTGCTGTGGTTTCAAGTACATCCGGATATGTCGCAAGAGTGCAACTATGTCACAAGTGTGCAACTATGTACGCTGACTAGAATGTTGTGGGAAAGCTGACACACACCCTGAGTGTTACGCTGACTCTTGACTCCGGATAGCTGACACTACACCCGCTGACACCACACATGCCAACACCGCATACGCTGACACCACACATAGAGTTGGAGTGGGGGAGATCGGCCGATATCGAGGGTCACAACTCTGGGAAGTCAGTCTATTTTTGACCACCGAACCACGAAGCTGAATCAACTCCAAACATTCTCCATCGACATATAAAAATATACCCCTTTCGTTAAATAAGAACTTACCAAACCAATTGTTAATATTAAGTGACACGAACAATAAATTTTATTCCCATCGACATCAATCAATGACCCAACTACTTTTCATCAGGTGAACCATGGAAGGACACCTTAACTTATATATAGAAAAACTCCCCAAGTTTTAATATACAACACAAAAAACTACTAACAATAAAACAATCTGGAAGATATAATTAAGGGTTTAGAAAATTTAAACATGGCAAACGGTGGTGGAGCTAACACACACATAATAGGTAGTGGTCTAGGAACCATCTGTAGCATAACAATGGAATTAATTAATAGATTAATTACCGTTCAATAAAACGACTTGAATGCAAAGGTAGATGATTTAACCTCAAAATTATAAAATAAAAATAATACAGTTGAAGATTAAAAAATTCAGATAATTGACCCAAACATTAGTTGCGAGACGACATTAGAGGGGGTAAAAGCGCATCCCAACTTTTATGGGGAACAAGCCCAATATGATGGCTAGCGAGAGGCAACAGAAAAAGCAATGGATCTATACAAAATAAATAGTGAGCAATATTTTATTGCATTAACAATATTGCGAAATAAAATAATGGGAACGGAGAAGACGCCCTTACAAACCATGGGACTGTACTAAATTTTAATGCTATACTATCTAGACTAGATTTTATCTACAATGACAAAATCCATGTACTAGAAGCAGAATTAAGTATCCTAAGACAGGGAAAATTGTTCATAACTGAGTTCTATAATGAAGTCAACAAAAAATGACTTTATTAATAAATAAAACCATTATGACATATGGTAAAGAAAGTGAAATAACAAAGGAAACAAATAAAATAATTAGAAACAACGCCCTAAGAGTTTTTATCTCCGGCTTGAACGGATCAATTTCAGAAACTCTGTTCTCAATAAATCCATCTGATCTTCCAAATGCCTTAGCGAAAGTCCAAGATCTTGTATCAAATAATTTCAGAGCTCAATTTGCTAACAGATATTATGGTTTTCAAGCTGAGACTAGAAAACAAACTAATTTCTTGAGGTTCAATCCAGCCCAACAAAAACTTTACTATAACCACTAACCATACAACATATATACTTCTCATTTCATACAACGAAAATGGACGCAAATTTTCTTGCGACAGGCCCCCGGAGGCCCCAGAGAGAATCTTACTCATTCTTACGCTCAAATTTTCTTTGAACGTTTTTGGTTGTTCAGTCGCTGAAAGGCGCATCATCAAGATGGTTGTTCCGCGGTTAAACTGATCTTTATATGTATGCGTGCTCACACATTCACATACACGGTTTCATGTTTGCGTTCGATTTCGATTTGAAGCCAGCTAAAAATTTTCGATTTTTGTAACTTTTCAGGCATGCTACCCTAAGAGAATGGGTATTCTTTATTATTTAACTATGAAAAAATTTTATTATATATTTTAATTTTTCATACTTTTTACATATGTATTTAGAAATACGATTAGATGGAAGCAGTAAAATGCTTTACATATATATTTGCAAAATTACGTATTTATATATTGACGAAAAATTAAAAATCATTGTACTAAGATAGGAACAGGGTATCTCTCAGTCGATTTTACTTAAAACGCAAAATTTTACTGTTGTTATTTTCAAACGGATGGTTGCATACCCTACTGATGCCCACAGAAACAAAAAATCAGCTGTTTTTGTTTATTCTTACTCCACAAAAATCATCCATCAAAAGGATACGGAACACCATCCGCTTGAAGAACTACAACAACTTAAAAGCAATCGGCTGAAATATACCCTGTTTCTTAATTAATATGTAGATTTTAATGCATTCTTTGACACATGTATATGTATATATGAAAAACGTTTTACAGCTAGCACTTAATAGTATTCCATAACAAATATAAAAAATAGGCTGAAATATTAAAATATAAAACATTTTTTTTCATCATTAGCGTATAATGTATACCCCAATTTTCTAAGGGTAGCATGCCTGAAAAGTTACAAAAATCAAAAATTTTAGCTTGCTTCAAAACGAAGTCCAACGCACACATGAAACCGTGTATGTGAATGTTTGAGCACGCATACATATAAATTTCAGTTTAACCGCGGAAGAACCTTCTTGATGATGCGCTTCTCTGCGACTGAACAACCAAAAAAGTTCAATGAGATTATGAGCGTAAGAATGAGAGTAAGCTTCTCTCTGGGGCCTCCGGGGGCCTGTCGCAAGAAATTTTTCCGCCCATTTTCGTTGTATGAAATGAGAAGTCTATATGTTGTACGGTTAGTGCTATAACAAACCACGGGCCGGTTATAAATGGGTAAACCACCAAAATCGAAATTGACCTCAACGGAATAATTATGATCAAAATAATTTCCAAATGCAAAATTTCCAAGGGCAACAAAAAGAAGAACCAATGGAAGTAAATGGCAATCGAAGAATTCCCGTCAAGGAAACTATTCAATCCAAAACCAAGAACGTTCGTATTTTAATCGTCCTAATTATAATCAACAAAACTTTAGTCGTCCGAATAATAATTCTCAACAAACTCAAAATGGTCCCAATTTTCCAATTAAACGAGTCATGAGGGAACATTAAACCATCCACAAAATACATACAAGAAGATTATTTTTTTGAAGAAGGTCAGGAACAAACCTACCTTATTTAGGGCGAATTAATAAAAAATACAACAAGAAGTTTATAGTATTGATCGATACAGGCGCAACAGCCTGTTACATTAAAAGCGGGATATTTATACCCTTGCAGAGGGTATTAAAATTTTGGTCAAAAGTGTGCAACGCAGTGAAGGAGACATCTCCGACCCTATAAAGTATATATATTCTTGATCAGGATCACCTCCTGAGTCGATATAAGCATGTCCGTCTGTCCGTCTGTCCGTCGGTCCGTCTGTCCGTCTGTCTGTCGGTTTCTACGCAAACTAGTCTCTCAGTTTTAAAGCTATCAAGTTGAAACTTTGCAGACATCCTTCTTTTCCTTGCAGGTAGTACATAAGTCGGAACGGCCGGGATCGGCCGACTATATCCTATAGCTTCCATATAACTGACTGATCGGAAATGCCATAACTTTGGTGTTTTTTTAGTTAGAGAGTTGAGACTTTACACACATGTTATGTTTGACCAAAATATCTTATGTACAAAATTTCATAAGGATCGGCCGACTATATCCTATAGCTGTCATAGAACGATCGAAATTGGCATAACTTTGGTGTTTTTTAAGTTAGAAAGATGGGATTTGGTACAGATTCTATGTTGGGAAAAACAATCTGATCTGCCAATTTTCATAAGGATCGGCCGACTATATACGATCCGCTATATATCTAATAATATAAGATGCGTGGCGCCACCTAGCGGACTGCGACTGAACTGCAAGGGTATATCAACTTCGGCTCCGCCCGAAGTTAGCTTTCCTTTCTTGTTTTAAATAAAAACGAACTTCCAATACACAAGAGAGTATCAACGGTCAATGGATACTCGATAATAAAATATTATCAAATAATATCATTATACCCTTGCAGAGGGTATTATAATTTTGGTCAAAAGTGTGCAACGCAGTGAAGGAGACATCTCCGACCCTATAAAGTATATATATTCTTGATCAGGATCACCTCCTGAGTCGATATGAGCATGTCCGTCTGTCCGTCTGTCTGTTTCTACGCAAACTAGTCTCTCAGTTTTAAAGCTATCGAGTTGAAACTTTGCACACACCCTTCTTTCTGTTGCAGGCAGTATATAAGTCGGAACGGCCGGGATCGGTCGACTATATCCTATAGCTGCCATATAACTGATTGATCGGAAATGCCATAAATTTGGTGTTTTTTAAGTTAGAGAGTTGAGACTTCCCACACATGTTATATATGTAGGATCGGCCGACTATATCCTATAGCTGTCATAGAACGATCGAAATTGGCATAACTTTGGTGGTTTTTAAGTTAGAAAGATGGGACTTGGTACAGATTCTGTTTCGGACAAAATAATCTGATTTGCCAAATTTCATAAGGATCGGCCGACTATATACGATCCGCTATATATCTAATAAAATAAGATGGGTGGCGCCACCCAGCGGACTGCGACTGAACTGCAAGGGTAAATCAACTTCGGCTCCGCCCGAAGTTAGCTTTCTTTTCTTGTTTAATATCAAACATATCTTTTATGAAATCGAAGGGTTAGAAACTGACTTGTTAGTCGGCTATAACTTTCTAAGAAAAAGAGGAGCAATAATAAACGCAAAAAAAGGTGTTATTTGCTGTCTTGGGAAAGAGGAAAAATTACTATTTCACAATAAAGTGTGCAATAAAAAAAATTGAGCACACCGAGGAAAAATGTAACCATTCTCTAAATAAATTCATGATAAACAAATATTTCAACAAGGTAAAAGAATCCAAATCAGATTCGGTCAAGGTTGAAATAAATAGCTCAAAGTCCGATGCGTCAAGTTATAGTGTTTCTTTTAAACTTTTGATAATAGTATGGAAGATTAAAATTTAATTTTATCGCAAGCTTCAGTCAGAAATGATAAAATAAATATTATGCAATTAAAACCGGAAAACCAAATAGAAAAACTGCGAGAAATAATAAATAAAAAAAAAAACACCCAAAAAAAAACATGCAAATTCTCTTCAGAACCGATATCAGAAGAGAAATAAATTTAGAACCTAATAAAGATGACACTGTAAAATTAAGACTTGTCATCGACTTTAAAAAACTAAATGAAAATACAATTCCTGATAGCTACCCAATACAGGACCCAAGCGTTATATTAGCAAATCTAGGAAAAGCAAAATTTGTTTCAACAATTGACTTGGAAATTACAAAAAACATAGTTTTCAATAAATAATGGAAAATATGAATATCTAAGAATGCCTTTCGGCTAGACAAACGCCCCAAGAATCTGTCACATCTATATGGACGATATTATAATCTTTTCAAACTCAATAGAAGATCACTTTACCGATCTAACCAAAATAGTTAACATCAGTGTGGACGGAAGTCCACGAGGTGACGATTTGCATGCCTTGGCGTGCGCGAGGAAACTCTTTATATAGCCGAAGAATTAAAAATTTTCTGTAGGCAACCGATCTAAATGAATGATATACCAATCGAAAGGTATTGTTTCAATTAGATAATTTTTTGTCGAACCATATTCCAAGAGTTATTTGGTTTGGGAGAAATTAGGGTAAAAGTAAAACAATTTTTAATCACTAAAGTAGGGCTGGTGGACACATTTTAGTCCCCAGATAGAATATTTATATAATCGCATTCTAGAGCTAAATACGCGTCGATTGGTCAATTCTCAATCGACCCAATCCGACATTTCATTCAGAAGTTATTCGAAAAATTCGATTTTTTCTTCTTCTTCAAAATGAAGCCAGTTTGCGTCGGTTTGTCGGTTTGTCTGTTTGCACTATTTTTTTCTTAACAATCCTGACAAAAATTGGAAAGTGTTTGTTACTGTCATATGAGCAACTATTGTTCTACAACTTTTTGAAATACCTTAAGCTTACATCAAAAAATTCAAAAAACTTTGTTAATTAAAAAATTCATTACTTTATAATTAAGAAAGATATTAAAAAGAGCTTGAGACCAAACGTCTATATAGTACACAAAAAAAAAAATACACTGAAAATAAACTTTTTTTTTAAGAAAAAACATTATTTTTCAAAATTTGCTCGTTTGATCCTTTTTATATTGCACGTGGAGATAGCTTTTGAGATGACGCAACTTTTGATATATCGCTCATATCTGGCAAAATCCGTTAACTCAAGATATAGTCCTGTAAGTACAGCTACCCATTGTGTGCAGCCTCCTGTGAAGCTTGCATTTACTTATACATGTGTGTGTATTTGATAGGCAACTTTGCTTTTTGGAGTCTGCATATTCTAACGAACTGTTTTGCTATGTTTTGCTCGCAACAAACGCCGCGGCTAGCTCACAGAGGTTGAGGGTACGTTCCACCGAATTTATATATTCGACGTGATTGCCCGAGCCCAGAAATAACACGGTATTGCTTCTTTTCAAATAAGTCCCCTTTATTGTAATTAATTTACAAAGAAGTAAAGAGAATCTCACCGGCTGTCTGGCTCAGCCGACCCACCGCTCGTCCTCCCGTCGATCCCCGATCCCCGCTCCGGGTTGGTGCCAATACGCACGCTCTCCCAAAGCTTGCGCCCGGCAGGTCGTGCTGTCGTGGTGCCTGGCGCCGAAACGGCTCTCGGTTCCCTTCGTTCGGACTCACGGACTCTGGTTGCGTGGCCTGTGTTGCTACTTGTCGTCTTCTGCTGCCGCTGCCTGCCCGTCGCTGCTGCTCCCTCATCGTCGCTGCTCTACTGCTGCCGCTGCTCCCTCGTCGTCGCTGCTCTACTGCTGCCGCTGCTCCCTCGTCGTTGCCTCTGCCGTTGCTGTTCCTCCGTTTGGGGTGCCGTGGACCTCGGAACCCTTGGCTCGCCTGGATTTGCCCTTTCGCCGTGGCCGGCACCTAATCCGTGTTAACAGACCGAGTGGCTCACCTCCCAGGCATACGCCGGGCAGGATATGCTCCTCGCTGCTTAGCGGCCGGATCAGGGCACGAAGGGCCTTCCTACCGTATAGGACACGCCCCCGGTCGCGTTTGCCACTCGCCTCCAAACACCTGCGTGCCTACGCCCCGCAGGATCTATGGTAGGCCAGAGGTTTGGGCGTCGCGTCTCCTTTGACTCCAGGTGATCCGCTGTGCATACGCTCCAGCGCCTGGATCAGGATTCTCTTGACTTCCCGGGGTGTCCCTGCCTGGTTTCACTAATGGGCTTGAGTTCCCGGGTTGGCTATCCCTCGCGTTACAGGATCACTCCTGGGTCGACCGGTCAGGAGCAGACAAGGCGCACGCCAGGCGGATCCGTTGTTGCCGCCACTACACCAGGATACCTGTCGTGCCAGGGAATAACTCCACCCGACTCTTTTACCCTTGGGCCTCAGCTTTGCCGCGGATCCTTGATTCTTTTCCCCTGACTCCTTGCTCGATTCGCGTACCGCCGCCGGACTTACCCACAGGGGGTCCTTAAGCTATTTTTCGTAGATCCTTGCTCACTCGCTTTAATAGCCCGCACTTAGGACTGTCGGACTTACCCACGGAGGGTCCTTCAGCCTGTACTCCTAACTCTTCCAAGGAAACTTTCCAACTTGAATGGCAGACTTACCCACGGGGGGTCTTTCACTCACTCTCCCAGCTTCCCTAGAAGACTCGGCCCCGATTCGCTCCAGGGGCCCTCCTTATATAGTGCCTCTTTCGCCCTCTTCCGTGCGCGACGCCGTGCTGGTTCCCCGCCCCCGCTGCTGCCCCCGCATGCCGTCTGCCCTTGATACCTTTCTCTTCTTCCGTATTTCTAAACACAGCAGCGCTGGCCCATCCGACGCTGCAGTGTTGACTTGCTTGTTACCCCCCCGCTGCTGCCCCTCACAATATATTTGGTCAATACCCTAAAAAATATAGAGTATATCTTTTCAGATTTTATTTTATTTTTTTAAAAATAAAATCCAAATATAAAAGGGCTTAAAAAGTAAAACATAAAAATTTATTCGACTAAGACTCGAACCCAGGGTCTTCGTGTGAGGATGTGTTCGGGTTCGTACGGTGCTCTCCACTCGGCCAACCTCGAACTTTGTTGCTTTAGGGCAAATTTTGATGTAATTCTGCTTTTTGTCTTAACGAGAAGACTCACTTCTCATTAAGCTGTAAAAAGCTGTAAAAATCTAATTTCTTGAATAATTTCTGAAAGAAATGTCGGACGGGTCGGTTGAGGTACCAATCTAGAGGTACCAAAGAAAAACAAGAAAGGAAAGCTAATTTCGGGCGAATCCGAAGTTGATATACCCTTGCAGTTATGCCAATTCCGATTGTTCAGGTTTATGGCAGCTATAGTATATAGTCGGCCGTTCACTTCCTCTCTTTATCTTAAAGCGGACGGACGTGTTTTTTTGTGCGCACTACGTTTTTGTAAAATTTGTAATAAGCTTTCTATAAACCGTATAAACCTTGGCCGTCAGCCAATCGGGTACAACAGGGGGAGAAACGCATGAGCTCATGTGCCGTAACTGTGTACACCGATGGTAGTGCGACTATACTCTCCACGTGAGGGCGGCTGGTAACAGGTCCCGGTAAGGTCATGTCTCTGCCGAGGATGCTGGCGAATTGTAGTCGGGCGGGGAGAAGAAAACTCCCTTCCTCAAATCACCCCAATCCAAGGTGGAACAGCATATGCCGAGGGATGCATGTCCGGGGGATGCACGGACGTTAATATGGGGACTCTGGGGGACCGGCCGACCCCTCAGTTTTAACCAGGCTTATCATGACAAGCGGGCTATGTCATGATGGACGAACCCCTTCCCGCCTACTCGTGGGTCCAAATGAATGACAATAATATTAAAAGAAAAACAAACAGTGGAGAACGGAACTCCCTAAGAAAGTCCGAAAATGGGATCTCGGATCCGTCAATCTCCAAGGCAGATAGAGGCCAAAGAGATGCTGGGATGGCGAAGCTCCCCACTGAGGGACAACATCCGGAGGCGAGCGGCGCCGGTGTAGGGGCAGATGCCAAGGCACCGACCCCCAAAACGGGGCACACTATGGGACCACCGAACGGTGTGGGGGGTAAGATCCCTGAATCGAGCTCCTTTCGCACCGGCGGCAACCCTAAGGAAGGCCCCGGTCCGACGACTGCTGGCCCCCTGCAGCGGAAGGGCTCCTATAAAGATAGGAGGAGAGCGGCCTTCATCCTAATGAGGGCAGACCCATCGGCGGAGTCCAATCCCGATCAGGCTGAAATTATAAAGTGGGCGAGGGAAATCCTGCCTGACTTTCAGCCAGCAAGAGCGGGAGCCAGATTGGACCCAAAAAAGCCGACAGGAGTAGGCGACTCTGCCAAGGAGAGTGCACAGAGTGCGAAAAGGCAGAGGTCGACCGACGGTGGAGCGCCCCTAGCTAAGAAGAAGAAGGTGCAGACACAGAGTAGCAGATCCTTCGCCGAAGTTACCAAGGGCAGGACCATCATTGGGGTCATTGATAATGGCTCCAAAGATGGCCTGATCCCCAAGGAGCTTTGGCGTAAGGTAGTGAATGAGCTGCATGGGCGCTTCATGGAGGAGATGCTCAAGAGCGGAGGACCTCCACCGGACTGCGAAGACGCAGGGTGGTACCAGGGTAGCATCAAGGTGATAGCGTGCCAAGATGCGAGGTCTGTAAGCCTCTACAAGCGAATGATTGCGTCGCTTGGGGAGGTCTACCCAGGAGCCAGACTGGAGGCGGTGGACTGGGACAAGATCCCCAGCAAACCGAGGGCCCGCGTATGGCTGACAGAGAAGCCGGCGGACCCTGCCACCATTCTGGCCATGCTCAAAATGTGCAATCCCACACTCCCTACGGCGGACTGGAGAGTCGCCAAGGTGGAGGAAGCAGTGGGACTAAGCAGGCAGGTTGTCCTCACTTTAAATGAGGAGACTGCGAAGATCCTGGAGGGTGCCGGTAGCCGTATCAAATACGGGTTCGAGCACGTTGCGGTGAGGATCTACAAGTCGGATGCGAAGAGTAAACCTGGAGGCATCGACTTGGAGATGGACGCACAAGAGCTAGACTCGGGGGAACCGACCGAAGAGGTCCGCCCAGAAGGAATGTCAGATGTGGAGGAGGACATTCTGGAAGGGTACACCTCAGAGGAGAGTGACCTGGCGAGGGCTCTTGGTGGCGTCGGCATGAAGGAGGACTCATTGCTGGGCTCCGACACCGAGGCGGAGGTTACTGTGGTGGAGAATCTAAAGGATGACCCTGACATTCCTGCAGATAAACCTCCATCACAGTAAGGTGGCTTCCGCCGCCCTCCTGCTCCATCTTGCAGAGAATGGAGCTGACGTGGCCCTCATCCAAGAACCCTGGAGAGACTACGGAGACAGCATTCTCGGTCTGGGGGCGTCGGACTTCAGGCTGTACACAGCCGATGTAACAGGTAAAAAGCGAGCATGCATACTCGCAAAGAAAAGCCTTAATACTTTCTTGCTACCAAATTTCAGCAATGAAGATCACGTAGCCGCATCGATAGAGGGCCCAGACGGCCATCTAAGAATATGCTCGGCATTTATGGGTCATGACCATCTAGGACCTCCACCCCATTCGCTACTCAGGCGGCTTGTGGAAGACAGCGAAAGGAAGGACATCGACCTAATAATAGGATGCGATGCCAACGCTCATCACAATCAGTGGGGAAGCACTGACACAAACGAGAGGGGTGAGTCAATCTTCGATTTTATCCTCAGCTCTAAGCTTCTAGTGGGTAACAGAGGTTCAGAACCCACCTTCGTAGTCAAGAACAGAAGGGAGGTTCTTGATGTCACATTATTCTCGCACTCCCTGGCTGATGCAATCACCAGCTGGAGAGTCCTTGACAAACACTCATTTTCAGACCATCGCTATATTGAGATAGTAGTAAATTTTGAAAACTTCACCAAGCAAGCAGTACGAAATCCTAGAAAGGCAAACTGGGAGCTCTATAAAAATATACTAGATAGATCCTTAGGCGAACCGCCTTCAGAAACCATCGAGACCTATGAGGGGCTCAACGCCATGGTAGACAAGCTTATTGCGACTAGTGCAAAAGCTTACCACAAGGCCTGCCCCAAGAAAAGAATAGGTAGAAACAGATCGAAGAAGCCTCCGTGGTGGACCTCGTCTTTAGCCCCCTACAAAAAAAATGCACGTAGGGCCTTCAACCACGCGCACCGTACCAACACAGACGAGGCGTGGGAAACCTATAAAGCTGAACTTAGGCAATATAACAAAGAATTGCGCAAGGCAAAGAGGGTTGCCTGGGCCAATTTCTGCACCAACATTCAGGAGACATCAGAGGCCGCCCGCCTAAGAAAGATTCACTCTACTACAGCCCTCATCGCAGGTTACATTAAGAACACGGAGGTGTGCTGGACAACCTCAAGCCTGGAAACCCTGGAGACCCTTATCAACGCACACTTCCCGGGTTGCTCATCGGAAGGAACAACCCAGGTGATGCGTAGCCAGGGTCACCAGGGCTCGCTCAACTACCTACTTAGTGACAGAAACCTTAAATGGGCAATATACAGTTTTAAAGCCTTCAAATCTCCGGGACCGGACGGTATTTTACCAGCTCAGTTATCCAGAGCCGGTATTAACCTAAGATGTCATGCCTAAGGAAATGGATTAAGAAAATCTTCAGCACAGTCTTCACTACTGGTATGATACCAAAGGCATGGCTGTGCACGAAGGTTGTATTCATACCCAAGGCGGGGAAACCATCCCACTGCACCCCCAAGGACTTCAGACCTATAAGTCTGTCTTCCTTTCTCCTTAAGACTATGGAAAGACTCTTAAGTCTCCATCTACAACTTAACATTAACCCAAATGACATCTCATGCTCTCAGCATGCTTACAAAAGGTGCCGATCAACTGAAACAGCCCTGCACGATATCACTATGATCGCCGAACGAGCGATTAATTTCAAGGAATACGCACTTGTGGCTTTTCTAGACATCAACAACATCTTACCGTGCTAAATAATCGACGCACTGACGGGACTTGGAATAGACAATCGATCAACTCACCTAATAAGGCAGATCCTGGTTAACAGGAGTGTCGAGGATACTCTTGGAGGTTCGACTATTCGAAGATACGTCAAGAGGGGCACCCCACAAGGAGGTGTACTCTCACCACTACTCTGGAACGTGGCGGTTAACAGCCTACTACGATCCTTAGAGGGTGGCGGATGTAAGATCATTGCGTACGCGGACGATGTTGCTATTGCCTTCGTGGGGAAATTCCCACAGACGCTATGCGACCTAAGTGACGCTATGCGACGAAGTACCTAGGTATCACACTAGACAGGAAACTGGACTGGAAGCTGAACACCGCTGATAAGACTAAGAAAGCGGCAATATCACTCTATACCTGCCGCAAGGCGGTAGGCCTGAAATGGGGAATGTCCCCGAAGATGGTCAGATGGCCAATTCTATTCTATGGTGTTGTTGTCTGGTGGCCCGCCCTGGACAACTCCACATGCAGGGAAAAGTTCAGGAAGACGCAGCGCATGGCGGAAGTCTGTATAACAGGCAGTCTACGCACTACGCCTAGTGATGCCCTAGACACTATACTTGACCTACTACCAGTTGAACTAATGGGGGTAAAGACAGCCACGCTGGCCGCAATAAGACTGCGGGAGGCAAACCTATGGAGCAAAAATAGTTTCGGTCATACCAGACTGGACCTACACCATTTCATGCCTGAGGGGGGTACGGATTACTGTGTGCCCGTCGATCAACCCACCACTAACTACAAAGTCTTAATCCCCTCGAGGGAGGAATGAGATGCCCGGATACTGGGACCGGAGGGCTCCATTCATATCTATACAGATGGATCAAAACTTAACGGCCAGGTGGGAGGTTGTTACTTTTGCGAGCATCTAAGCCTAAAGGAGTCCTTCAGACTCCCCGACCACTGCAGTGTTTTCCAGGCTGAAGTAGTAGCCATTAAGGAAGCACTTGAATCCCCAGCTCTAAGGGGCAATCGGGGTACAATATGTATCTTCTCAGATAGTCAGGCAGCGCTCAAGGCACTTGACGGATTCTCATCCAACTCCAGGACAGTCAATGACTGTCGCAGATCTCTCAAAGAGATGGCGAGAAAAGATCGGCGAGACTTATTGCTCTGACTAGACCGGAATGCAGCCTAGCGATTGGGGCAATCACTGGGCACTGGCTGATAGGCGAACACGCGGCCAGGCTTGCAGTCCCCCACAATGATTTCTGCAGGAGCTGCAGGGATGAAGAGGAGGAAGAATCGGTACTGCACCTCTTATGCCACTGCCCGGCACTCGGACGTAGCAGACTTAAACACTTCGGGTCCGAAGAACTTTCGGACCTTAACGATCTCTCAGAGATCTCTCCACGCGGATTGGTTGCCTTCATAAAGAAAGCAGGCTGGGACCATGGGCCGCCATAGGTAGTCTAGACATATATATGAACCCTGGTAGACAGGAAGGGGGGGAGTGGTAGCATCTCGGTGAAACCCTAGCTCCAGCGGCAGCACAAGGAGCGCTAGCGGCTCAAGTGGAAGCGAGGGGGTATTCTATGACCCCCTTGCATCACCGCCCTAACCTAACCTAACCTAACCTTCTATAAACAATCGGTGATTATTTCTTTATATATATATAAAAACAAATTGCAATTTCTTAGATCCATAACGCTTCGCGTGTGCAGTGATATATTTGGAGGTAAAAAAATAATTTGTTTAATTTTCCTTTCAAACATAGCCCTGCTCTGCTTCTTCATCTCCTAGGGTGTTGTTGCTATTCCTTTGCTTCTACTCTCGCTCAATAGAGATTCTTATCTCTATTTCTTTGAATCTTACTAACTTGCACTAACTGCTCTCTTTAATCTCCCCCTTTCGTATCCTTGGTACAGTGGTTCAAGGTTCCTCAGAAATAAAATAAAATAAATTTTTTTAATAAATTTAATAAATTAATTATTTAATTTTTAATAATTTTTAAAAAATTAATTATTTAATTTNTTTAATTTTTAATAAATTTAATAAATTAATTATTTAATTTTTAATAATTTTTTTTTATAATCTTGTAATAAGACAATCTCGTCTTCCCAGCCTACCATCCATTGCTGGCTCTGTGAAAACGTTTTACACGCTAAGTGTGCCGGGTTCACGGCCTCAGTTTCGGAAGCAATCTCACGTAGGTTTGGTCTCCATTTTTGCTGTGACGGTTGTCGTGCTGTTCAGGACGAAATGAGATCGTTCATGAGGCAGACTAAAAGCGGTTTCAAGGAGTTGATTAGTGGTTTTCGAAAAATCAATGACCAACTCTGTGCGCTCGATACACAGTTTAGTAGTCTTCAACTACTAAATGAGTCTCCAAAGCGTAAGAAATCCGCTTTTAGTGATGTGCTTGGGTCGAATAATCTTCATCCTGCTCAGCCGACAACTATGCAGCCGCTTATATCTCTGGCAACCCCAAGGGCCGGACATGAGAAAAATTCGGCTTCCGAATGTCTCGGAATTAATAAGTAATTGTCCGATATGTCCTACAGAGGACATGCCCAAACACAAGGCATCGCTTGCCCTGCCACAGGGATCGCTTCAAGTGATCCCAGACCCAATAATTTAAACCCCTGTAACAGTCACCAAACAGGGTAATAAACCGTCCGGACCCCCGGTACGCACTGATGCCGCAGTATTAGTTACAGCGGCACCAAAACCCTTGCAGGTGATCCCACCATCGAAACACATTTTCGTTTCGCGGCTTGCCCCTGATACTTCGGAGGTTAATATTTCGGCTTACATCAAAGCCAAAGCTCTGCGAAGGGGAGGTGGAGTGTTAATCTCTGTAGACTTCAAACTCGCTTCTGAAGCGAGTAAAATCACAAGAGTTTGGTGACATTGAATTTCTTTGCATCAAAATCACTTTGTCCGATCAATCTTTGTATGTTACCTGTTCTTACATACCACCTTCGTCCGAACCGCCAACATACTGGCAACATTTGTCAGCTTTTCGTTTGGTTTTCGATCGTCTGTCTGATGGTGACCAGCTGAAAATTCTGGGTGACTTTAATATACCAAAACTTATGTGGTCAAATGTTAAAAATGCACCGTCTTTACAGCTTAACTCCCACCACGACTTGTTAAAAACGCACCGTCTTTACAGCTTAACTCCCACCACGACTTCCCTTTGAGCATGTTCGACATGTCACTCGGTCAAATTAACTACGTTAGAAATTCTTTAGGTCGGCTGTTGGACTTTTGTTTCGTTTCTGATCCTGATGGAATTACTCTTTCCAGAACTATGCCCCTTTCTAACCCTGAAGATCCATATCATCCCACTCTTGAGGTTTCAATCGAAAATAACACAGGCCGACAATTTCCAACTTTTTTTTTCCTCCACGCATAATTTTACCTGCTCCATAACCTTTAGGCTCCCCTGAACCAAAGTCCAGAACAAACATAGGTTCTGTAATAACCCACTACTTTACCCTAAATCCGCAGGCAACTTTGGGTTTACTTTATAATGGTTATTCTTTATTAATCAACTTCCGATTATAATAATACTACGTCGCGGTCACTTCCCCCGCAGTGTTTCTTTCCTCGTTGTCGCTTCACTCTCGAGTGCCGCCCTGTTGATCATTCCTCTCTTACTCTGCCGGTGCCGCGTCGCTGCCTGGATCCCGTTGGTTCTCCTCCAGTGCTGGTTCCCACATCCCTCCTTTATTAACGAGTTTCAACTTCAAGGGTGGCTGGGTCGTCGGATTTGGCTGGTTTAGTTGAGGTCCTGGGAGGCCGCATCTGCTGGAAAAGTGATTGGACTAGCGCCTCCCTCAGGCGTCTGGGGTGGCTTAGGCCTGGCAGCCATTTCGGGAACTTTCTTCAGGTGTCCTATATTCCTTGTTAGCTTTCTACCATCACGCTCTATTTCAACTATATTCCTGTGCTTTTCCACTACGGTATATTCAGTCGAAGGTAGGAGTGAACTTGTTTGGAAACACCATGTCGCTTGATGTCGCTCTCTCTTGCCCCTCTTCTCTTGTCAGTCGCTTGTTTTCCTTTATGTTTTTGCACCAAGTCTCGATCCCTTTCGGCTAAGTCTAAATACTGCTCTTCTATCTCTTCAATAACCGGTATCTTGTCTCGAATGACTCTATTGAACATCAGCTTCGTGGGAGCTACCCCTGTGGTTCCATGTGGAGTAACGTTATACATAAGAACGAAACTCTGAATTTCTTCCTTATTGTTCTTCCCGTTAGCGTACGCAATTTTTAGTCGTTTGACTAAAAACCTGTTCATGTTCTCTACTTGCCCATTCGCCTGTGGCCAGTACGGTGGGGCCTTAACTTGTATTATGCCACATGCGTTACACTAGCCGGCGAATTCCTGACTAACATATTGTCTACCCTTGTCTTTTTTCAGATATTTTGGATATCCTAACCTACAGAAAATTTCTTTCATGACTTCGATCAAACCTGCTGATGAGATGGACTTAAGAAACTTGTATTCCATGTAGCGAGAAAAATAGTCTATGAAGACCAGGATGTACTCGCCATTGGGTAGAGGGCCTAAAAGGTCGAATGCTACCCAGATCCATGGCCCAGTAGGAAAAAGGTGTCTGTCCATTGGGGGTGGGCGAGGCGCTTGAGATACTAGGCAACAATCCCGACAGGCTTTGACAAATTTTTCCACAGCTCGGTCCATTCGTGGCCACCACACCTTTGACCTCAGGCGGCGCTTCATTGCTGTCTCTCCCGGGTGGCCCTCATGTGCTAATTCTAGCGTTTGTTCTCTTAATGGTGTTGGTTTCCCCTCAGTAACAGCGAACCGATTGATGAAAGCTCATTCCGGAAAGGGTAGAAATTTGTCGATGCCTCTGGTTTCCAGGAGTTGTTCTGTAGGCAGCTGATCGCGTCTATGATTTCTTCGTCCCTCAAAGAAAACTCAACCATATTTGAGATGGTCAAGGACTTAGAGACGGAGCTCTGCACCAGCCGTAGTATACTATATTCCGTTTTGGGATCCATTTCTTTCGCTGTGGATAGTTGGCAGAGTCGCGAAAGCGCATCCGAAAGGTTTTCTTTCCCAGCTTTGTAGATAACGGTGAACTTGTATGACTGCAGCCGCAAAAGCCACCTTTCGATGCGAGCTGGGGGTTTTGAAGTTGGCTTAAAGATTGCCTCCAGGGGCTTGTGGTTCGTCACCAGTTCGAAATGCAGTCCGGCCAGGTAGTAATAGAATTTTTCCACAGCCCAAACCAGGGCAAGACTTTCCTTCTCCGTTTGTGAGTAACGCGTTTCCACCTCCGACAACGCCTTGATGGCAAAAGAAATTATTGGCGGGTCACCTTTATCGGAGAACTGCAACAGAACAGCGCCAAGGGCTACGGGACGGGCGTCTGCAATTACCCGAGTTCTATGTTTGGGATTAAAATATGCCAACTAGCTGATCCTTTAAGTTTCTGAAAGCCATCCTCTCCGCTTCGCCCCATGTGAATTTATTTTCGGTCTTGAGCAATTTCCTTAAGGTATCCGTATGGTGTGCCAGATCTGGGATGAATTTCCCCACATAGGTTACCAGACCGAGAAAACTTCGTATTTCCTCTTTGTTCTTGGGGGCTCTAAAGGAACGTATGGTATCGATTTTCACGGGGTCAACTTCTATCCCCTTTGCGGATAGGATATGGCCCAGGAACTTGAGCTTATCCGTATTCCAAACGCATTTGAGCTTATTTATTGTCCTTTCCTTTCCTGGTCATTTGTCCTTTCCTGGAAGATCTGGCACACTTCCTTCACTGTGTTGTCGGTCTCAGATTTGGAGGCTCCAAAGATGATGATGTCGTCTATGAAGTTCAAGGCGTTTGGTACTTTGGATAGCATTTGTTCCAAGAGACGTTGGAAGACTTCGGGTGCTGAGTTCACTCCGAACATCAACCGTTTGTAGCGGAAGAGGCCTTTTGGTGTTATAAACGTTGTGATCTCCCTGCTCGCTTTGTACACGGCCAGTTGATGATATGCGTCCTTCAAATCCAGGCGGGCGAAAAACTTGGCTTTTTTAAGCCTGGTCATGAATGAATCGAATGTGGGTAGAGGGTAGAGGGTAGTTCTCCTTTAAAATGGCTCTATTTGCCTGTCGCATGTCAACACAAACACGGATGTCCCCATTCTCCTTAAATGCGAGAACGATTGGTGATATCCAGGAGCTCGGGGCAGTACTGGCTCAATTATGTCGCGACTCAGGGCTTCATTCAGTTTATCCATAACCCTATCCTCAAGTGCCACGGGAATTCGTCTCAGAGGCTGCTGCACTGGTCTCACTGTATCGTCTATTGACAGCTTCACCTCTATGCCCTTCCATTTTGCAAATGGTACTATTTCTTTTATTTGGTTAATGTTCCTTCAAAACCGAAGGACTTTTGGCTCCACCGCTGTGTCTCTGCCCAGTAAGGTATATCTTCCATTTTCGATTACGTAAAATGTAGCAAATATTTCAGCCCCTGGTTCCACTGATATTGGGGCCTCAAAAATACAAATTACTTGTAGCACTTTATCAGAGGCGTATCCTCGGAACTGTTTTTCGGACTTCAATCGCTCGTTGAAAAACGTTGCTTTTTCTCTTTTCAATCGCGACCAGTCTGCGTGACTGAGAAGATTAAACTTGGAACCTGAGTCAATGATCGGTCGGATGTTCCGGCCGCCTACATGGCATTTTATGTGTTCCTCCCCCTCATCACTAGATATTTTGAAACATGGCGATTCCTCTTTCCTTTGTTTCGGGCTCGCCGCCTCCTCTCCCACACAGCGTATGTAGGAGTTTGGCCTTTTAAGCTGCTCCACTGTAACTTCGAAAATCGCCCCTTTATAATAGTTCGGCAAATCTTAGAAAAATGACCTATTTTCGAGCATTTATTGCAGGATGCTTTTCTGGCAGGACATGCTGGGTCGTTGTAGGTATGTCCAAATTTACCATCTCGGGCATTCCCCTCGGCCTGGCTTGAAGTTTTGATTTGAGATTTTACAAATGGGGCCATCATCAGGCCTTGATGTCATCGCTTTCGACGCCTTATCAATCTGCTCCTCCACCTGGCATGCTTCGATCACTTCATCCAGTGAATGCTCCTTTCCCAGGAACTTTTTCTTTAACTCCAACGGTGCCCAGGCGTCTATGATCTTATCCTTAAGGCAGATGTCTTCAATTTCCTTTTTACAGGAGCCGAAAGAACATTTACTTATTTGTTGACGCAGTTGTAGTACGAAGTCCGAGAAACTTCCATTTTCAGAGGGTGTTAGGCTTCTGAAGAAGAAAGGAAATTTTTTTTCCTTTTTTTTTAAAAGTAATTTTTTTTTTTATATTATTATTATTTTTTTTCCTATAGACAAACGATATATTCCGTTTGCCTATTGCAATTATTCATTGGATTGTACTCTTTACTCAGCTTCCCGTTTCGAAATCTGTACTCAGCTCTCGACTTTTTCCGGTCGTTTCTCTATAATGATTTGGCTTGCACTCTTTGCCCAGTTTTTTTTTTTTTTAAAGAGCTTGCAACTCGGCCTTGCGTTTCTCAAGAGTATTCTCTTTACGCAGCTAATTTTCAGTGATATTTTTTTTCCGTGTTTTCCATGCGTATATACATATATGCGTTTGTGTGTTTGTTCATTTTGGGCTCTGCGCAAAACTTAACTACCGTTAGTTTCGGAACACCTTTCACACCATTATTTTCTGATCTTTCTTCTTCTTTTTCTTTTTCTTTTTTTTTTTATATGTACATATATCAATTAAGAGGATTAGTTTACTATTTCCTATTTCATGAGTTAGTTTAGCTCATATATATATTTTTTTTTTTTTTACATGCATAGATTGTTTTCTAGCCCATTGAGCATTGCACGTGTATAGACAACCACTTTTTTTCCAATGCAACTTTACTTTGTCGAATCTTTTTTTTTTTTTTTTTTTTTTTTTTGTGTCTTTTTTTTTTGTTTTTATCACTCGTCGCCACTGTAATAACCCACTACTTTACCCTAAATCCGCAGGCAACTTTGGGTTTACTTTATAATGGTTATTCTGGTTATTATTATTAACTAATTTCCGATTATAATAATACTACGTCGCGGTCACTTCCCCCGCAGTGTGTCTTTCCTCGTTGTCGCTTCACTCTCGAGTGCCGCCCTGTTGATCATTCCTCTCTTTCTCTGACGGTGCCGCGTCGCTGCCTGGATCCCGTTGGTTCTCCTCCAGTGCCGGTTCCCACAGGTTCTATCACCCACAGTTTCCGCGGTACACCTAAGAGAAGAAATTGATCAAATTTTACCATATATTGAATTATGTAGGCCGTGTAATGAAGATGACCATCATTGTTTCTAGAACATATTATTTTTGAAATGTATGTGAACCAACTAAAATTAAAAAATGGTATCTAGCAGTTACCATATCTTTGGAAAACTCATGCAAAGTTGAAATCTCAGATTTTCTACAATAATTTTTGGTCTTCTTTGATTTTTCCCCCAGACATTTTTCTATGGAAGATTTTTATTTTCTTATTGAAATTAGTAGATCATACCATGTTTTAATTTTGGATTTAAGAAAAAACTTGAAATAATTTTATTGGATTTATAAAAGGTGGTTAAACAATATTTTCTTCAATTAAATTGGAGTTTTTAATCTCATATTTTCAAAAAGTCATAGCTATCTAAAACTGTTTCTTTGTTCAAAACGTATCTATTGCAGGTTCAGCTTGTTTAGTAAAGCTTTACAGAAGTTGTAAATAGCCATGATTTTTTGAAAATATGAGATTAAAAACTCCAATTTAATTGACGAAAGTCTTGTTTGAGTTAAAGACGAAAGGAGATCTAATCTCGAACTTCGTTACCTTATGGCAAATTTTGATGTAATTCTGCTTTGTGTTTCAGTGTCTCATATCTTAATGAGAAGACAAATGCAAAATTTTACGAGTAGAAAGCTTTATATGCATATGCCCTCACTGAGCATATAATGCATATAAATAAAACTCTGTTGTACTTAAATTACAGCCACCATCGTTTTTGGGCCAAATCATGGATTAAAAGCTAAAAAAAAAACCAGGCAAACTAACTCCGCCCATACTTTTCTAATATTTATTATTTTAAATCGCACTCCCAAAATAAATTGTTACATTCAACAATTGGTTTAACTAGAAAAACTGGAAAAACGTAATTTCCAGTTTTTTTTTTAATTTTTTATCTTTGCGCATTTATTTTAGATATAATACATGTTTTTATATGATTGATCGGATATGCCCCACCTTTGTTTTTTTTATAAGTTAGAAGGATGGGACTAAGTACAGATTGAATTTTGGGTAATCTTATCCGATTTGCAAAATTTAATTAGGATAATTGGCTTAACTTTTTTGTTTTTGAAGCTAGAATGATGGGACTATCTACGGTTTCCGTTTTGGGCAATCTAATCCTATGTTTCATAAGAATCGGCCAACTATATCCTATACCTGCCATATAACTGAACGATCGGAAATGGCACAACCTTTCTATTTTTAAAGATGCTTGGGGCTGTTTCCAATATTTTTATTTGAAATTTTGTTGATGGTGAAATTCTCATAAGGACCGGACAACTATATAGGATCCGATATATATAAAAATAATATAAGCTTCTGCTTAACTGCAAGGGTATATCAACTACGGCTCCGCTTGAAGTTGGCCTTTCTTTCTTGTTTTTTTTTTTTATAATTTATTATATAGTGGAACTCTCATAAGGATAGGCCTCTCATCTGTTAATTTGTTAAAACAATTTGGTTTCCCACAACTACAAAAAAATTTTGGATTTTAAATACATTTTTGGGCAAATTTTTAACTAAAATTTTTAAACTAACCAAATTTCAAAACCTTTGTAAATTAAAAATACGTATAACTTCAGAGCCACTGAAGCTATGGAACAATTCTTTACGTCTTTGGAAAGGTTTTTAATTATTCCACCTTCGTGAATGTCAAAATCTATAGAGTTAAAAAAAAAGAGTTTTGATGCTTATCTTTACAATTAAAGTATTGCTAACTGTGTGAATCGCCTGTCCAGCGTTCTATTTTAAATAATTGAAGATCAATATATACAAAAAAACAACTGATATCATATATCATACCCGTCGTCACCGGTACTTTACTTCGACAAGAGCTTATTTTATATGACGTCATACAACGTTATTAAAACAGACCCAGAAAAAATAGCAACAGTCCAAAAATACCCAATACCAAAAAACATTAGAGAACTCAGAACTTGGACGAACAAGTTATTCTAGAAAGTTTGTCCGCATTCACGCTTATATAGCGAAACCATTGACCGCGTATCTTGGAGGTCATAATAGAAAAATATCAAAAAATATCTCGATGCAATTAGATGAAGCAGCTATCAAAGCGTTTAATGATCTTAAACAAAATTTTTCAAATCAAATCGAATTAATTAAACCAGATTATAGTAAAAAATTCATTCCAACAACAGATGCTTCAAACATAGCGTTGGGAGCAGTATTATCCCAAGAGAGCAAACCAATAACGTTCATATCAAAAACCCTGAATAAAACCGAACAGGCATATGCTACTAACAAAAAAGAATTATTAGCTATAGTTTGGGCATTTAAAAATCTAAGAAATTATATATACGAAGTAGTAGGAATGGAAATCCATACATATCATCAGCCATTAGCGTATTCAATATCCGACAAAAACCCAAACATAGAAATGAAACGATGGTATTCATTTATACAAAGTTTAACTCCAATTATCAAATATCAACAGGGAACAATCTGCCCAAACAACCTTTACTTTGCAAAAAGACGACTGCCCACATGTTATCCTCGGTGGAACTGCAATTCCACCTGACCTAGCTCCCAAATATCGAATGACGATGGGCAGGCGACTTACGTGGAGAGCCCACCTGTTGCGCAAAAGAAAACAAATACAAGAGAAGCTACGGAAGCTCTACTGGCTAAGTGGAAGGCGCTCCAGCTTCGGGTGAAGTTACTTATCTACAAAGCCCTGATTAAACCTATCTGAACTTATGGCATCCAAATGTGGGGTACAGCGAACCCAAGAAACAGGAGAATCATCCAGCTCGCACAAAACAGGGCCCACCCTTAACACGACAACGTGACTATCCACGCCCAACTAGGCATCCAATGGGTCAGCGCCGAGTGAAGTGAAGAGACGTGCCTTCCGTGCGCTCCGTGAAAAATCGTTTCCGGTCGAAATACACCTCGTAGAAAGGTGTATCGTCGTGCTGCGGTGCATCTTGTACGCGAGCTTCTGCTCTACACGACTGATATAATTTGATGGCTGTGACACTGACAATACGCTGTATAATTTCGTTTTTTATAAATAAAATTTTTGACAAGTGCCGTGAAAAAAAGTGCGACCATAGTCCAAAAAATTTAAAAACATCTCTACTAAATCGATATACTTACCGATATATTTACCGTTTCATTCAACCAAGTTTCGAACCAATTATTAACTGGTTGAAAAATATCGGAATCGATAACTTTGGTAGTTGGTAGTTTCCGAGTCCATACACCCGTACCTTCAGTACATGAATGCGGTACTATTCCAGGTGGGTAGCAATCCTGTCATTCTTGACCTTGACGCGAACGCGTCGTCCCCCCCTCTGGTTCAGTAAGATGTCCAGGCTTGGGCCTGGCCATCAAAACTATGACCAGGGTCGAGACGCTAGCCGAATGGGTGGTCACCCAGGATGTGCAGGTTGTTAGCGAGCCCAGTGAGTGGTACACATTCCACGGTCCGAGAGGAGCGAGTGACATTGATGTTACTCTTGCGAATGGGACAGCAATGAGAGTGTGTGATTTTCAATGGATATGTTGGGGGGTCATGGCGTAAGTGATCATAATCCGATTGAGATTGTGGTGATCCGTGCCGTGGCCCTGGAATCGAATGAGGGGCTTAATGGGTGGCGCTTTCGTGGAACAAATTGGACCCTTCATGGGCATTATGTGAGAGAAGCGGCGGCGCAAGTCCCGTTTAGCACCTTCTGTGCTATGAATGTGGATGAGCAAGTTGCATGTGTGACTGGGTTGGTTACGAGTGCGAATGACTCCATGTTTGCGAGGTACCGCAAGGTGACTCGTAAACGTGATAAGTGGTGGACTCGTGAACTGCAAGCCGAGAAGCGGTCCCTCCGGTCTCTGAGGAAGAGATTCCAAAGGAACAGAAGGGCTAATGCGGACGGCGTGGCCAGCTTAGGGATCAGCTTAGTACTAGGGTTCATAAGTACAAGCATAGGGTTTTGAGAGTGAAAGAAGATGAGTGTCGCTCAATTCTGCGGGAGAGTGGGAAGGAGGGGGCCAGGGATGTTTGTGCCCTACAGGTTGAAGGCGAATTTCTTACAACCTGGAAGGACTGTGTGCAATGTCTTTTGTCCGAATACTTTTCTAAGGAGGATCGGCAGCACCAGTGAGGGGGCCTTTCCGAGTGCACGGAAGTGCACGAGGGCGAGTTTCAGTTCTTGCAAAAGTTCTGGAGAGAGTGCTGGTAGAACGGCTGCAGGAGAGTGTGGGGAGCCAGATGTCTGATAGGCAGTTTGGCTTCCGTGAAGGGAGGTGTGCGGAGGACGCTTGGAGGAGCGTTAAGGACTCCGTGAGATCCAGCAACTCCAAGTATGTCCTCGGTGTGTTTGTAGATTTCAAGGGGGCTTTCGATTACCTAAGTTGAGCTAGTGTGATTCAGAGGTTGAACGAGTGTGGGTGCCGGGACGTAGCTCTTTGGAAGAGCTATTTCTCGGGACAAAGTACATGTGTGGTGAGAGTGAATGAGGTCGTTAGGAAGGATGTGGCTCGTGGTTGCCCACAGAGTTCCATCTGTGGTCCATTTATATGGAACCTCATGATGGATCCCCTGCTGTGGCAGCTCGGGCAAGTATGTCAGTGTTGTGCGTAGGCTGACGACTTGCTCATCTTGGTTGAGGGCCAGTCGCGTTACAGGATTGAGGCAAGCGCTTCAGAGTGCTTGCGTATTGTTGGCCAGTGGGGCAACAGTGTGGGTGTCAGCGTGGCAAGGGATAAGACTGTGACAATGCTGCTGAAATGCAGCTTGTCCAGGCCCCCGGTTGTCAGGCTCGACGGCTCCAGCATAAGGTATGCGAAACAGGTGAAGTACCTGGGCGTGACCGTTGGAGAACGGTTGCGCTTCGCACCACACCTTGCCGATCTAAAGGACCGATTGGTCGGTACGGTTGGACGATTGCGACGAATTTTGAGAAGTAAATGGGGCCTTAGCAGAAAAGCTGTTCACACTATATATGGTGGTCTTTTTGTTGAACACCATATATGGTTGCAGAATGAAAATTGTAGGTGTGCAACGGTTGATTTTGTTGGGGTGTATGCCTGTGGGTCGCACTGTCTCTATGGAGGAATTGCAAGTGTTGTTTGGAGCAGTTCCCCTTAACTTGGAGATACGGCGTAGAGCCGTAAGCTACATGCTCAAGAAAGGGCTGCCATTGCTGCAGAATGAATGGCTGTATCGTGAAATGTCTGGAAGGAACGTGGAGAGTTTAGGGCCAAGTGAATGGAAGTCAATTTTGCTTGAATGTTCATTCCAGATGTCTCGTTTGTTGTCGATCGACCGGACTTTGGTTTTAACCTTTGTGCCGGATTCCTGTTGCCTGGCCATGGATCGCTGAATGCATTCTTGCCCAGGCGAAACCTGGCAGATAGTCCGGAATGCCGATGTGGTTCTCGGCAGGAGACCTGGAAACATGTTCTCTGTGAGTGTCCGCTGTATGATGATCTTCCAGATCTGGGCGGGTTGGGTGTGGTTCAGGCTGGGGGGGACTTTGATTTTAGTCAAGTGCTCTCCACGAGCGATAGGATTAGTAGGTTGAATGTGTTTGCGAGAGCCATATTCAGTCGTCGACGGATGCGATGATTTGTAGATGCCGAGATGTGTTAGGGGTGAATGGTGCGTGAATCAGGATCGAGTGAATAGGTGTGTGAAAAGTTCGCCGGGTTGTCGCCCGCCGCGGGGGTGACCAGTTCCCGAGCTTCATGGTAGCCAAACTGGGAGTGCTTCGTTTAGTTGCACGAACCTGACCAGATGAATTTTCTGATACCACGGGTGGTGAGGATTCACGGAGATGGTGCTCCAACTCCGCCTTGTCACAAGCCCTTAGGGGTTGTTGAGAACATAGCTGGCCGTCTTCGAGCGGTCTGGTCACCTCGCCTCCGAACAGTGAGAAAGCCATGTCCATGAACATGGTGGATAAAACTTTACCACCTTATGACTTGGCTTCGGCCACTTCATAGTCCACTCCCAGCAGCTATGCACTATTCAGGGCCACCGACCGGTGACTGTTCTGGAGTCAAAATCGGTAGTGTCCTTGTTGGCACGGCGCCTGACCGGAGGCTGTGATAATTTCTGGTACCACGGGAGCCAGAGCCCACGGAACTTGTTCCGACCTGGCTATGGTTGAGGCCCCTTAGGGAGCTACGTGGTGGTTGTGGTTTATCACCCAAATGCGGGTAGAGCCCCAGGCTCGACGTGGAGTTGCGTTATACAACCGGGTGCCGTGATCCCATAGATCGGAAGAGGTTTTAGATAGGCCTCCATCCTTAACCGAGGATTAAGTCATGACCGAACAGATTGGCTTACATTCGGTATCCCGCGAAACATGGTTCCAAAGGGGCGCTAATTGACGCATAGTTTCATATCCCACGCCCAAGGGGGCCGTGAGATTAAGCCAACATGGCAGGTGCTCACGATGAACATCTCAGACTTTCATGTCCCTATGAAAACTTATATAAAAATATTAAAAAATTTAGCAAGTACAAAAATATAATGGATATGAATATCCATTCTCTGCTGAGAAAATTAATATGTTATAATATTAAAATTTAATATATATAAAATGAAAAAAAAATGTTTTT
>JAJJHT010024204.1:0-27245 GCA_021223865.1 Drosophila pandora | reverse complement strand
CTTGTCATCATATTAGTGACGCGCATGATTCAAATATTAAAAAATTTTGCAAGTACAAAAATATATGAATGGATATGAATATCCATTCTCTGCTGAGAAAATTAATATGTTATAATATTAAAATATTATATATATAAAATAAAAAAAAAAATTAATATTATATTATTAAAGCACTTTTTCCCAGAAACAAACTTTTCTTCTGATCAAAACGTTCATATAAGTACATCTTCCCGGCCACTTGAACTGCATGAGATTGAAGAGTGCATTAGAAAGCTTAAGAGCGAAAAGTAACCGGGACTCGACGGTATCACAGGAGATATGGCCAAAAGCATATGGAAATCAGTACCAGAACACCATATGTCGCTTTACTCAAGATGTATTGAAAATGGAAATTTTCCAAAAATTTGGAAACAACCAATAGTTATACCGTTATTAAAAAGAAGCCAAGGCATGCAGGTCGTCACCCAGTGGACTTCCGTCCACAGTGATAAAATTAAAAGCAAACCGGAGTCATATAGAGGTTTTTGTCTGCTACCAGTTCTAAGAAAATTGAAGAAGGTAATGATGATAATGATAAATCGGCTAAAAGATATCCTACCAGAAAGAAATAGATGGCAGTTTGGCTTTACTACCAATAAATGTACATATTGAAGACGCCTGGAGACATGTTATAGATACTATTAATGCATGTCAGTCAAAATATATACTGGGAATTTTCGTTGATTTCAATGGAGCATTTGACAATATTGAGTGTAGTGCAGTTATGAATGTTCTTGCCGAAATTAATTGCCCAGAAATAGCAATTTGGAAAAGCTACTTTTCAGATAGAACTGCGTGTATTCGTGGTTAGTTTGAAACTGCAAGAGTGCCTGTTACTAAAGGATGTTCTCAAGGATCTATTAGTGACCCATTCTTATGAACCTTCTTATGAATATTTTGCTTGAAAGATTAGAGCCGTTATGCCCTTTCAGTGCGTATGCAGATGACTTACTGCTTCTTATTGCAGGAAAATCTTGAGGAGAAATTGAAAATAAAGGTGGACAAATTATGAACTTAGTTGGTGCTTTGGGAGATGAGAATGGAGTCAAAATATCAACATCAATAACCGTAATTATGCTTCTAAAAGGAAAGCTAAGTAAGAACAGACATCCGGTTGTGCGTTTTTAAGGGGCAACCTGCCATATGTATTAGTCCAATGCTATCTTCGAATTATTATAGGAGAAAGAATGAATTTTTTACCACACGTAGCTGCCATTCGAGATCGAATATCAAGCACAGCATCAGTTCTGGCTAAAGTACTCTGTGTAGACTGGGGGTTAAAGCTGCATGCACGACGTAGAATGTACACAAGAATCATGATTCCATGTATGTTGTTTGGAGAGGAAATTTGGTACCCAGTCATACAGAAACAAATTAGAGCAAAGATTCGCCTTTTGTCAAGCCAAAGGATGGTTTTACTTAGTTGTTTACCGGTTTGTCGCACAGTGTCCACTTCGGCACTACAAGTTCTGGCAGTCACACCACCCCTAGACCTTGAGGCTAAATTAATCACAATAAAACACAAACTACAGAAAGGACTGCCACTTGACAATAATGACTGGCTATATAATCTGGATCACACAAATATCAACTGGGATACAAAAAAAGCATTACTTGAAGAAAGGATGATTGAAGAATGGCAAAACAGATGGGACTGCGACATCAATGGAAGAGTTACACATAAATTCTTACCAGAAGCAGCGTTTGTCTTCAAAAATAGTAATTTTACATTTAAGCTGAAGGCTGTATTTTTTATAACTGGACATGGATCTTTGAATGCATTTCTCTATCCTAGAAACCGTAGCAATACTGCTGCATGCTTATGTGGAGTTCTAAACTAAGATTGGCAACATGTATTGTGTGACTGTATAATGTATGACGATATAAGAAACCTGGATGCTTTGGGAGTAGTTGGTGAGCCTAATGACTGGAACGTCTCAGGCATTGTCAAAAATCAAGAATAGGTGAGATTCTTAAATTTGTTTGCCGAGGCTGTTTTTAGACGTCATTCAGGTGTATATCGGACGCTGGCCTTGCTCAAAGGGCTGCCATTCCCGGACTAATGTCAAAACTGGCAAACAAGGTTACCTCATCCGAGCGTGTCGGCGCTGAAGAGCCCTGGGGCTCGACGTGGAGTTGCGTTATACAACCGGGTGCTGGAACCCAAAGACGGGAAGAAGTGTTAGATACACTTCGCCCCTCAACAAGGGGAAGTTTTCTGTCCGATTCACAGATACTTCAATTGGTACCGGGCTGGTTGCTATGTATTTGCTATAGCTTCTATTCCGGGGCGTTTGCAGACGCTTAAACCTGACACATGCATCATATACACACTTGTGGGTATATAAGGGTGCCGTGATTGTAATCCACTTTCAGTGGAACCAGCCACGTTAAATAAACAAGGAGAGATCCTAGACGTCCACTGTCCCTATCTACTATCTAGCGAAATCACAGCCAAGGGAACGGGGCTGGAATAATTAGCGGGGAAAGAAGACCCTTTTGAGCTTGACTCTAATCTGGCAGTGTAAGGAGACATAAGAGGTGTAGAATAAGTGGGAGATATTAGACTTCGGTTTGGTATCGCCAATGAAATACCACTACTCTTATTGTTTCCATACATACTNTTGAGAAAAATTCGCCTGAAGAAGATCCAACATTCGCTCTTTTGCCATCAACATCATACTTTCAAAAGCCTTCCACCTCACAAATGCGAATTAGTCTTCCTGAAACTGCCGCAATAAGTGACAGATTTGGTGTTTCGGAAAGAGCGACCGCTGCTATTGCGACTTCAGTCCTGAAAGACTTACAAATCGTTACTGCAACAGACTCGACTTTTGTCATAGACAAAAATAAAATCAAAAGGGAGAAGGCCAAAAATAGAGAAACTTTACAACAAGAAGCTAAAACTAAGCCTAAAGTCCTTACATCTCTTTATTTTGATGGGAGAAAAGATGATACGTTATACCAGGAGGAAGTAGGCTCCAAACGTTATCGCAAGATGGGCAAGGAAGAACATGTGTCTATTATAATAGAGCCTGGTTCTCAATATATAACTCATGTAACGCCTACATCTGCTACAAGTAAAGGTATTTCTGACAGTATTATATCTCACTTAAACGGAATGGAATTTGATTTTAGTGAACTGCTTCTAGTTGGTTGTGATGGCACTCCAACTAATACGGGCTGGAAAGGTGGTATCATAAAAAAAAATCATTAAAAACAAATAAAAAAATAGCAATGAAAAAAATGGGATCAGATTTTTCACTACGTCCTCGTCGTTGATCCTGGGGAAAGCTGAGCGTGAAAAACAATCGTAATGCATGAAATTTGCACTAAAAACTTATTTATTTTAAATTCTTAAAACCACTATTGATTTACCTAATTACGAAAAAACCTTTTAAATGATTCAAAATAAATATAATAATAATTAAAACTTTGGAAAATTGCGACTAAATCGTACTTTTAAGAAGTTTTGAAAATTCGGTATTTTCGAAAATTTTTCGAAACTTTAAGTGCGATGCGCGAACAGAAGATATTGACCGATTTAAAATTTTTTTTTTTGCAAAATGCTTGAAGTATTCCGTAGCAAGTTTTCCGCATTATTAGAATTCGATTTGAACAACTTGTTGGAATTCGACCCACCCTAATATATATATTATATATATGATATTTTTGTATCATATTTTGTATCATAATAATATCTATATATGTATATAGAAATGTTTTTTCATCAAAGTATAAGTCCTTAATATACGGACGACGGGAGTTTTAATAAGTTTTGCATGGTAGCCAATTGCCTTGTCATTTGTGACGCGCATGATTCAATTCAACAGATTCCTATTGTCCCTATAAAAACTTATATAAANTATCTATATATGTATATAAAAATGTTTTTTCATCAAAGTTTAAGTCCTTAATATACGGACGACGGGTGTTATAATAACTTTTGCATAGTAGCGACGGTGGCCGGCGGTGGGGTGAAGCCATGGAAGCGTGTCGGTCGAATGACGGCGCAGCTGCTCAGCGGCTCCACTTAAATAGCTTCGGTGGTTCGAGTTCTCACCTCAGGTTCGATTTTGATTTCGAGTTCAGGCTTGAGTTCGACTTCGAACTTAATATGTTCGAAACGCCGATGTTCCAACCTAATATGTTAAAGTTCCTACTGTCCCTATAAAAACGCCGATGTTCGATCGTCCTAATATGTTCAAAAAGCTGATTGATTTGAAACGCCAAGTTCGAGTTCGAGTTTGAGGCACGAGTTCCAGGAATATTGGATACTAGGAAAATTGTTCACGCACGTTGTTATGGTCGCATTAGAAAAACGAGTTTTTCCGCGGAAATATAAATGTCACTGTCACTAAATGTCACAAATGTCGCACGGGGTCACTTACTTCCGACTCTGTCGGCAGCACTTTCACTGAAAACTGGTTTTTACTTGTCTTATATTAGTGAAGCGCATTATTCAATTCAGGATGTTCCTACTGTCCCTTTAAAACCTTATATAAAAACATTACAAAATATTGTAAGTAACAAAAATATATGAATAGATATGAATGTAAACAAATATTAGCACGATAATAGTAATGTCCCTGCTCTGAGACAATAAATATGATATTAAAATATTATATATTTAAAATGTATAAAAATGTGTTTACATTAAGTATAAGTCCTTAATATACGGACGACGGGAGTTTTAATAACTTGTGCATGGTAGCCAAATGCCTTGTCGTCATATTATTGACGCGCACGATTCAATTCAAGAGATTCCTACTGTCCCTATAAAAACGCCGCTGTTCGATCGTCCTCATATGTTCAAAACGCTGATTGATTCGAAACGCCAAGTTCGAATTCGATTTTGATGCACGAGCTTGAGTTCCAGGAATATTGGATTCAAGGAAAATTTTTCACGCACGTAGTTATGGTCGCACATAGAAAATCGAGTTTTTCCGCGGAAATATAAATGTCACTGTCACTAAATGTCACAAATGTCGCACAGGGGCACTCACTTCCGACTCTGTCGGCAGCACTTTCACTGAAAATTAGTTTTTACTTGTCTTATATTAGTGACGCGCATTGTTCAATTCAGGATGTTCCTACTGTCCCTTTAAAACCTTATATAAAAACATTACAAAATATTGTAAGTAACAATAATATATGAATAGATATGAATGTAAACAAATATTAACACGATAATAGTAATGTCCCTGCTCTGAGACAATAAATATGATATTAAAATATTATATATTTAAAATGTATAAAAATGTGTTTACATTAAGTATAAGTCCTTAATATACGGACGACGGGAGTTTTAATAACTTGTGCATGGTAGCCAAATGCCTTGTCGTCATATTATTGACGCGCATGATTCAATTCAAGAGATTCCTACTGTCCCTATAAAACCGCCGCTGTTCGATCGTCCTCATATGTTCAAAACGCTGATTGATTCGAAACGCCAAGTTCGAATTCGATTTTGATGCACGAGCTTGAGTTCCAGGAATATTGGATTCAAGGAAAATTTTTCACGCACGTAGTTATGGTCGCACATAGAAAATCGAGTTTTTCCGCGGAAATATAAATGTCACCGTCACTCTTTTCCTTCACTTCATAGCGAACGGTCGTGATTATGTTTTGCGCTTGCGATAAATTCTATTTTGCCACGCGGGTTTAAAACCTTAATTTAAACACTTTCATTACTTATATTGTGTCTTAATATTAAAGTTATACCCGTATCGCTACGCGCTTGTGCAGTGCCATATTTGGGTGAGCATTTAATAAAATTAAAAAGTCGCAATCCAAATATAGCTCTGCTTCTTTTTTACTCTCTGCCTTTTTAATTTTTGCAGTTAATTCTGCTCTTATCTTTTTGCGCGCATTTCTTTACACTTGCGCTCTCCCGTAGCTCTCTTCACTAACTCCCTCTTCTACCTACCTTTTATTAACCTTAGTTGGTACAGTGGTTGAAGGCTTATTTGCTTAAAATAAAAAAGAAAAAAAAAATAATAATAATAGAAAATTTAAAAAATTATAAATTCATTTTTGCTAATTTGTAATTTTTTAAAAATGGAATACAATGTTGTCTGCTCATTAAAATCGTGCAATAAGCCGATATCTTCGTCCCAGGCCAGCATCTATTGTTGGCTGTGCGAAAGTGTCTCACATGCCAAATGTGCTGGCCTTACTGCATCTGTCTCGGATGCCATATCCCGCCGTGTTGGCCTCCATTATTGCTGCAGTGGGTGCCGAGCTGTCCAAGATGAAATGAGATCATTCATGCGACAGACCAAGAGTGGGTTTAAAGATTTGATCGTTGGTTTCCGAAAAATCAACGATCAACTCAGTGCGCTGGATGTTCAATTCAATAGCCTTCAGCTGTTGAATGAATCTCCTACGCGGAAAAAATCTGCTACTAGGGAAGTTGCAGCTCCAGTAATCGCGGAACAGCTGGATCCTCCCGCAATAATGCAGCCGCTCATTTCCCTTGCTACTCCAAGAGCAGGGACGGTAAATGAAAAGTCAGCACCCGAATTTACCGTAGCAGAGCATAATTTGTCTGCTTTGTCCTCCATGGCATCACTCCAAGTGATTCCCAGGAATACCCTTGAATTAACCCCCATAGCTTCCACTAGAAATGGTAACCCGCCGCCCGGACCCCCGGAACGGACTGATGCCGCGGTATTACCGACCGTGGCACCAAAACCATTACAGGTAATACCACCTGTTAGACAAATATTTGTCTCACGGCTAGCCCCCGATACCTCGGAGATTGATATCTCGGTTTATATCAAAGCCAAAACCAAGGCCGTTATTAGAGTGGAAGACATTAGGAAATTTAAATACTCCTACTCGAGGCGCATGTCATCCTTCATGATACGTGTGCCAGTGCCGATGTTTGTGGCAATATGTTCGCCTGGCTTCTGGCCAGAGGACATATTTGTACAAGAGCATCAGCCGAGTAAGGTAAAGAAAAAAAATTCGAAGCCGGCTGGAGTCAAGCTCCCAACATCTGTCCAATCCGACTCTTCAAAAAACTAACATGTTCTATCAATCTTACCTATCAGAACTGTCGGGGCCTACGTAGCAAGCTCCCTAAACTTTATTCTGATAGTCTTTCCTTTGCGTTCCATATTATAGTCTTTACTGAAACTTGGTTAAAGCCGGAGATCTTTTGCTCCGAAGTTTTTCGAAGTAGGTACACCACTTTTAGACGTGACCGACCTCTGCGAAGAGGAGGAGGAGTCTTAATTTCTATTGACTCCAATTTCGTTTCTGAAGAGGTAAAGTTACCAGAGTTTGGTGATTTCGAATTTATTTGCGTTAAAGTCATATTGTCTGCTCAATCATTGTTTATTACATGTTCTTACATTCCACCATCTTCCGAGCCGCCTACATACTGGCATCACTTGTCGGCTATACAGGCTGTTACCAATCTTATGTCAGATATTGACCTTTTGGTAGTTCTTGGCGACTTTAATTTACCAGAACTCAATTGGCAATTACTAAAAATGTAACTTTCTTATCACTTTCCACCCATCATGATTTGACGGCGGGCATCTTTGACTTGTCCGTAGGCCAGATCAACCATGTTAGAAATTCGTTAGGTCGGCTTCTTGACTTATGTTTTGTATCTGATCCAGATAGTATCACACTTTCCAGAGCTTTGCCCCTCTCAACCTCTGAAGATCCATACCACCCTACGCTTGAAGTTTCAATTGAAACCAATTCTGGTGTCAATCAGAAGCCTTCCTGCGTATCAAAGAAGATTCGTTGTTTTCGTAAGGCTGATTTTCGTAAACTTAATTTATTAATTGATACTTTTGACTGGTCCGATATTCCGGCATGCACTGATTTATTTGACAATAAATTAATTTTTTGACTTAAGTGTGCCGTGGAAATATCCGTCCGCTATAAATAATCCTCCTTGGTTTACAAGGTGCCTAACAAAATTATAATAGAACCTGTAGCAGCATAGATTTCTCAAGATACTTAATAGCTCGGCTAAATTTCACCGTGCATAACGCCGAATGTTATAAAAATTATATTCGCCGCTGTCGGATTCAGTTCACTCAGGATCCATAGCAGTTTTATAACTTTGTAAACACGAAGCGTAAACATGTATCTTTTCCTTCCCTACTTACGTATCAAAATTTATCAGCGACTTCGGATCAGGCCATTGCGGATTTATTCGCAAAATTTTTCCAAACAACTTATTTACCTCCTAAAACTTCAGATCAGCCATACGCTTACAACATTCAACCAACTAATAGTATATTTGTTCCATTTCTTTCTGAAAACAATATATTATTGGATCTTCAAAAGGTAAAACCAGTTTATTCGCCAGGCCCCGACGGAGTACCAGGCTGTGTGCTAAAATACTGTGCTAGGGCTCTGTGCAAACCTCTTCAAAAACTTTTTAACTTATCTTTGGAATCTTCGATTTTTCCCTTTAAATGGAAGGAATCTTTCATAATTCCTCTGCACAAGAGGGAAAAAAATCAGATGCTGCCAACTACAGAGGCATTTTAAAATTGTCAGCGATTCCAAAGTTATTCGAAAAATTAATAACTCCTCATTTGCAACACCTATGCTCATCAATAATTTCTCCATGTCAGCATGGTTTCATTAAGCGTCGCTCTACCACCACTAATTTATTGGAGTTGACATCCTTTGTTTTAGATGGCTTCCA
Organism: Drosophila pandora; assembly: GCA_021223865.1. NCBI lineage: Eukaryota > Metazoa > Arthropoda > Insecta > Diptera > Drosophilidae > Drosophila > Drosophila pandora. Next base: position 18,523 of record JAJJHT010024204.1, on the reverse strand, counting down.
AAAGGGTCTTCAAACTGATGTTATTTACACAGACTTTAGTAAAGCATTTGATTCAGTTAATCACTCACTCTTGTTAAGTAAACTAAATCTTTTGGGATTCTCAACCGACCTCATTACGTGGATCTCCAGCTATTTAAATGGAAGAACACAGAGAGTCTTATTTAAAAATCAATACTCCCGCTTAGTCCGTGCCACATCTGGTGTCCCTCAAGGAAGCCATCTTGGCCCATTACTATTCACTCTTTTTATAAATGACTTACCCCCATCCATAACGAACGCGCTGGTACTAATGTACGCAGACGATGTTAAGCTTTGTCTGCAATATAAGTTCCCGTCTGCCCAAAACAGACTCCAGTCGGATCTCGACAATTTTCAAAAATGGTGATTAGCTAATGACTTAATACTTAACGGATCAAAATGCAAACTTATGTCTTTTAATCGTACTAGTCCTCACCAGGCTTCGTACTATCTCTCTGGGATTGCCTTAGAAAAATTAACTCAGGTTAATGATCCTGGTGTCCTTTTAGACATAAAACTTAAATTTTCCGACCATATTTCTTCAATGGTTAATAAGGCTAAAGGTGTTGTCGGTTTTATTAAAAGATAGGATAAAGAATTTAACGACCCTTATATTACTAAAAGCTTATTTATATCCTTGGTCCGCCCGATACTGGAGTACGGTTCATGTGTCTGGTGTCCCCAATAAGGTGTTCATCAAGACCGCATAGAATCCGTACAAAAGAACTTCTTATTATTTGCTCTTAGGGGACTTAACTGGGACGCAAATCTTCACCTACCTTCGTATAATAGTAGACTCCTACTAATAAACTTACCCTCCTTAAAAAATCGTAGAACAATGCTGGGTGTCGTTTTCCTACACAACCTTATTAATGGTGATGTAGATAGCCAGCACTTACTAACACGCTTACAGTTTAACGTTCCGAATAGAAGGACCAGAAACTTTAGTCCTTTATTCTTAAGCCATTGTAGATCGACATATGCACAGCATGATCCCCTTAGGATTTTATGTTCGAACTACAATGGTCTGTATAATATTATTTCTCTTTCTTCCCTGTCAAATTTGAAAACCTTCATTTTAAATTACCTACAAGAGCATACTAATTCTTCCTCGTTTTCTTTATAATCCTTCTATTTAAACTTATTTACTATACTCATTATACTAACTCGAATTTATTCCCGCGATTCGAGCCGTACGTTATGCGGCAGGCGCCCCTCGGTCGGTTGGGCGGGAGGTGGGCTGTACGTATACAGTGGGAGCCGCGCGAAAACAAAAAAAACAAAAAATAAAAATAATGTCACAAATGTCGCACGGGGGCACTTACTTCCGACTCTGTCGGCAGCACTTTCACTGAAAATTGGTTTTTACTTGTCTTATATTAGTGAAGCGCATTTTTCAATTCAGGAAGTTTCCACTGTCCCTATAAAAACTTATATAAAAACATTACAAACAAGAAAGGAAAGCTAACTTCGGGCGGAGCCGAAGTTGATATACCCTTGCAGTTCAGTCGCAGTCCACTTGGTGGCGCCACGCATCTTATATTATTAGATATATAGCGGATCGTATATAGTGAGCCGATCCTTATGAAAATTGGCAGATCAGATTGTTTTTCCCAAAATAGAATCTGTACCAAATCCCATCTTTCTAACTTAAAAATAACCAAAGTTATGCCAATTCCGATCGCTTTTAATTCGCTTTTACCGTGGACCGACGACGCCGACGTACGTCCTCTCGTCTTCGCAATACACAAACGAGTGTGATCGTTGTTACGAAAATTATTTCAACGAAGTCAACTGAAAAATATGTGCGGCACACACACAAACATACACACACACAGACACAGGCACACATACACACACCCTGCCACAGGCACTCACACTAGCGCAACACCAGCAGCGACGTCAGCTGCGACGTCGACAGCGCAGCAGCTTTCCTAGCCAGCCGCTACGGATGCAGAGCCCAAAAGAAAACACGAAAATGAAAAAAAAAAAAAATTAAAAACAAAAAAAAGCAGTAGCAGTAGCAAAAATAACAACAACAACGGCACATAGACGTCTCTGCCGGCGTCGCTGCAACGCTGCCACGAACATTTTGCCGAATTGCTGTTGTTGTTGCTATTGCCTTTTAGTTGCTTTTGTTCGGCTCTCGTGCATTTCTTCTTCTTCTTCATCATCATCTCTTCCCACACCCACCACCCCCTCCACTTTACCACCGTCTAAGCTGCGACGGTGACTGCGCAGCTGACGTCGGCTGAATTTTACAACTTACAGTGGTCCGGGAGGCTTATGCAATCGGCTACTACTTCTTTTTTGTTTTATGATATTAGAGGAGAATTTTATAGATAAAATATATTTTATTTTTAATAATTTGTTATAATTTGTATGACAGCTATAGGATATGGTCGGCCGATCCTTATGAAATTTTGTACATAAGATATGTTGGTCAAATATAACATGTGTGAAAGTCCCAACCCTCTATCTTAAAAAACAACGAAGTTATGGCATTTCCGATCAATCAGTTATATGGCAGCTATAGGATATAGTCGACCGATCCCGGCCGTTCTGACTTATGTACTACCTGCAAAGGAAAAAAGGATGTGTGCAAAGTTTCAACTCGATAGCTCGAAAACTGAGAGACTAGTTTGCGTAGAAATCGACAGACAGACGGACAGACGGACATGCTCATATCGACTCAGGAGGTGATCCTGATCAAGAATATATATACTTTATAGGGTCGGAGATGTCTCCTTCACTGCGTTGCACACTTTTGACCAAAATTAGAATACCCTCTGCAAGGGTATACATATTAAAAGTACAGAAATGTATGAATAGATATGAATATAAACAAATATTAACACCATAATATTAATGTATCTGCTCTGTTGAGAAAATAAATATGATATTAAAATATTATATATTTAAAATGTAAAACAATGTGTTTTCATCAAAGTATAAGTCCTTAATATACGGACGACGGCAGTTTTAATAACTTGTGCATGGTAGCCAAATGCCTTGTCATCATGTTATTGACGCGCATGATTCAATTCAAGATATTCCCACTGTCCCTATAAAAACGCCGATGTTCGATCGTCCTAATATGTTCAAATCGCTGATTGATTCGAAACGCCAAGTTGCAGTTCGAGTTTGAGGCACGAGCTTGAGTTCCAGGAATATTGGATTCTAGGAAAATTGTTCACGCACGTAGTTATGGTCGCACATAGAAAATCGAGTTTTTCCGCGGAAATATAAATGTCACCGTCACTAAATGTCACAAATGTCGCACGGGGGCACTTACTTCCGACTCTGTCGGCAGCACTTTCACTGAAAATTGGTTTTTACTTGTCTTATATTAGTGACGCGCATTGTTCAATTCAGGATGTTCGTACTGTCCCTTTAAAAGCTTATATAAAAACATTACAAAATATTGAAGGTACAAAAATATGTAGGGTCGTACAAATTATAGTTTATTTAAATTCTTTGGGTAACGTATACAAAAAATTAATGTTCTTTTTAATAATAATCGCGACTTTCGCACTCGATGGGCTTCGGTAGCTTTTCTGCGTCTTCTCTTTACCGCGTTCAACTCTTTTCTCTGACTCCAAACGACAAACTTGTGTATCATTGTCTTTTGGATTGGTGTTTGGCAAAATGGTATTTTCTTAAGTGTGGCCCTTTCTATAAGTCCTAATATGTCCCAATCCCACATTCGGCCATCCTGATTTTTCATTCGACCCCGAATGAACTCCATTTCTTCATATACTCTGCCGATGTTGTTGTTTTCTTTGGTCCTTCGTGATATTCCTCTTTTATGACTTCATATCGACCGTGATTTAGTTTTTTTGTAATTTTATAAGGGCCGAAAAATTTTGGCCTTAGCTTCATGCCTGTTCCGTATTGTGTCCTTTTTATAGCTACTAACTCACCTACTTTATAATTTGACTCATCCCTTCTTTTCTCATTGAAATATTTTCTGTTTTTTTGCTGAACCTTTTCAATATTTTGTTGCGCCTGCTGACGTATATCTTCCCTATTATCGTTTAACTCTTTAATTTGCATCTCCTCAAAAAGTTTTCTTAGCTCGCAGTCTTTCTTTCTCATTGTTAATCCTGTCAGTATTTGAAATGGGCTGAATCTTGTAGTTCGAGGGGGCGAGTTATTTGTTATTTGCTGAACTCTATCTACATGGCGATACCAATTCCCTGGATTTTCTTGACACAACTTGCTTAGCATTGGTATAACGATTTTATGGATTCGCTCTACTTGACCGGTTCCTCTGGGCATCCCTGTGATTATGTGAAGCAATTAAATGCCTTCGCGGCTACAATACACCTGAAACGTTCCTGATGTAAACGCTGTACCTCTGTCTGTAACAATTCTACGAGGATTACCAAAAATTGCTGGCTGTTTCTCAAGTTTGTTTACTACTTCGTCTGTTTCAGTCGACTTCGTCGGGTAAAGCCAAGTAAATTTAGAAAATCCGTCCACTATTGCTAATATATGATTGTATTTTTTCTTCGTGTCCGTTAACGGTCCAACATGATCAATGTGATATGTTCCGAGAGGTTCCTGAGCTTTATCGATTGGTGGTAGTAAACCTTTTTTTCTCCTTTTTTTTGATTCAACTATTAGGCATTCTACGCAACCTTTAACAATTCTTTCGACATTTTTCTGTGTCTCTGGTATGAAGTAAAACCTTTCTTGCATGTCTCGCGTTTTTTTATATCCGAAATGTGCACCGATATATGTGCCATACTGATTATTTCGTCCTGCATCGAATCGGGTACCACTAACAATTCCTTCACTGTATCCTTGAATAGAATGTCATTATTAAGGAAATAGTCTTCATACTCATTTCCACCTTCCAGAATAGTTTTTATTGCCTTGATCCACTTGTCATTATCCTGTGCTTCAATTATTCTATAGATTTGTTGAATCTTCAATTAAAAAGCACGAAAGGCGGCTGAGAGCATCAACATGTCGCATTTTAGTACCAGCTCTCGGTTCTACGGTAAATTTAAATTCTTGTAATGCCATAATCCACCTCTCAATCCTGGGTGGTATTTTCTCTTTTTTTACTGTCATCGAAAAAGCACTGCAATCTGTTACTACTTTGAACTTTTTATCTAGTAAGTATACCCTCTATTTCCTAAGAGCATTCACTACGGCTAAAACTTCTAACTCGTATGCTCTATATTTCTCTTCGCAAGCATTCGTTTTGCGACTCATATACTCTACTAGGTGGAACTGCTGATCTTCTGAGTCTTTTTGGATCAACGCGGCGCCGAAACTATACTTGCTTGCGTCTGTATGAACTTCAGTATCTGCTGACGGATCGAAGAATTTCAGCACGGGTGCTGAAACTAAAAGATTTTTTAGAAAACTAAAAGCTAATAATCCTTGGTCATTCAGCTCAATTTCTTCTCTAGGTTTGTCGCTTTTCTTCCTTAGAAAATATGTCAGTGACTTGGCTGCCAATGAGTAGTCCTTAATAAAGCGTCGCATGTATGAAGTCAGTCCTAAATACCTCTGTAAAGATTGCCTATTTTCTGGGGCTGGAAAATTAACAACTGCTTTTATTTTTTCGTCCGTCGGCGCTATTGTCCCGTTTTCTATCTTATATCCCAGGAAGGTTATGCTACTTTGTAGAATCTGTGCCTTTCCCCATTTTATTCGTAGTCCTGCCTTGGATGCAACTTTTAAAACCTTATCTAGTGCCTCGACGCCTGCAGCTTCAGTCTTCGTAGGAACAATGATGACGTCCATGTAGACCACTATTGTTTTAGCTTGGATACGCTCCCTTAACACAGCAGATATATAGCGACAAAAAACTGCTGGCGAGTTGGATATACCAAACGGTACAAAGGTAAATTCGTATTGTCCATTGTGCGTCACGAATGCTGTGAATTTCCTAGAGTCAGTCTCTACTGGAACGTGAAAGAATCCATTCATCATGTCAAGAGTTGTAAATACTTTTAAACCCTGCAGCCTTTAGAGAACGTCGTCTTTCAACGCCATCGGAAAATTATCTTGATCTTCAGATTAAGCTTACGGTAGTCACAGCAAAAACTTTTCGAACCGTCCTTTTTTGAAACAAGCACTACTGGTGATGCGTACTCAGAGTAACTTGGCACAATAATTCCTTCCTCTAGCCATTTTTGTATTTGAGCCTCAATCACGCATCTGTTCTCATACGAAGTGCGTCGTGGGCGTTGGCAAACCGGAAGGTCGTCTTCTAGAATAATTTTCATACTAACGGGAGATTCGATTGATTTACAGGGCTTATATTCATTTATCATCATCTCCACCCTATCTTTCACATCGTTCTTCAGATGCGATAGTTTGACTTTATCTACTACTGTCTCCTTTTTAATAATTTCCGTTGCACACAACCCTTTGAATACAAATTCATTTTCCTTCTCTTTAAATTTTACGCCGTTTGAACTAAACATCAGATCCACTGTTTCTAAAACGTCATTTCCCAAGATTGCTGGATAATCAAAATCATTGTGCTTTACAATGTGAAAAGTTACAGGAAAGCAAACTCCATCTGCCTCTAAATTGGTTTCGAAAGATCCTATAGTCCGTAACTCGCCCTTACCGATACCCTTGAGATATCTCACTTCTGGCTTTATGCTTAAACCGTCGAGAGTTTTAAAAATGTCTTCTCTTATTAAGCATAAATCACATCCCGAGTCAATCATGGCCGTAAATACTACTCCTGCCGCTGTTACTTTCTTGTAGGTTAATCCTTCTGATCTTCTAACCCTTAGCATACGCAGTTCACAGTTTTTCAATATGTGACCCCTTTTATTGCAGTTATAGCACACTACTTCCCCCTTGCAGTCCTTGGCAATATGGCCTTCTTTGTTGCACTTGAAGAACTTTTTCTGAGAATTTGAGTCTTTTCCTTGAGTCTGTTTACTTTCTTTATAATTAGTCGTCTTATTTCTTATCTTCTCATATACTGTGATCTCATATTTAAGCTCCTTAATCGTTTTTGCCCGATATAATCCTGCCTTGTTCATTCTCCCATCGGGTATTCCATCTACAAATTAGGATATTAAACTCTCCTCATCGAGTTTAATCGGCTTGCCTATCTCCATTAAGCTGTAAAGGTATTCGATACATGTTTCTCTTGCCTGCTTCTGTCTTTGCTTTAAAATCTTATAATCGGCAGCGCACAACCTTTTGCCGAACTCATCTTGTAGCACCTCTTTAAGTTTAATCCAACCTCTACCAACCGTCTGGCTCATAATGTAAAGCTTAGCAGCCCCAGCTAAAAGCTGTTTCGCGTATATAAATTTGTGTAGCTCATCCCAGCCAACAGTAAATGCAACGTCTTCAAACTCAGACACCCAATGATTTACGTCTTCTTGTGCTCTCGCTCGTGCTTTTGCCGTGCTTACGCGAGCTTTGGAGTGTGCTTTCTGGTGCGAGCTTTGGTGCGTTCTTTTGCGCACGATTTAGTTAACACTTGGAGCATACTTTTGGGCTGCCTTTATTGCATATTTTTGGGCCCCCATTTCAGCACAGCTCCACTAGGCGGCGCCACTTGCCACTTGAGTTTATGTCGGAGTTGTATGCCAACAACCTCCGTGAACACATCCCGGAGGCGGAGTTCCGTAAGGCTGTCCACCTGCACACCAAGCCTTGGACGGTTGCAAACGGAGCAACGGTGAGTGTCACGTTGGAGTGCGAACCCAAGGTGCTGGATCTGCTGGAAGGTGGGCGGATCTACATCAAGTGGTTCTCCTACCGATGCAGGGCCCTTGTGCGGACGTACGCGTGCCACAGGTGTGTTGGCTTCAACCACAAGGTGGCAGAGTGCAAGCAGAAGGACAATGTCTGCAGGCAATGCGGACAGTCCGGCCACAGTGCGCGCAGTTACACCAATCCGGTGGACTGCCGGAATTGCCGATTCTACGGTGTAAATGCAACGTGTATGCGGCGGTGCTAGCGAGGGTGAACTCTAGACATTAATGTTTAGGTTCATCCAAGCAAACTGTGGTCGAGGTCGGGCTGCGACTCTTGAGCTCGCAGTCCGCCTGAGGGAGTCCGGATGTCTGTTTGCACTGCTGCAGGAGCCATACGTTGGTAGCGGGACGAGTGATGTGCTGCCTGAAGGAATGAGAATATACACCGACCGGAGACAAAAGGCAGCCATCCTCGTGGATCACCAGGATGTCATCTGCATGCCGATGGAGCCACTTAGCACCGACTATGGCGTATGTGTGAGTGTTAAAGGGAGTTTTGGCTCAATCTTCCTTTGCTCCGCATACTGCCAGTTCGACACCGAGCTAGAGCCGTACCTCAGGTACATGGATGCGGTCCTGCTGCAGGCCAGCAGAACCCCCGCAATCCTGGGACTCGACGCGAATGCAGCATCCCCCATGTGGTTTAGCAAACTCCCTCGGAACCCCGAGGGGCATGCTAACTACAACCGGGGTGAGCTGCTGTCTGAGTGGATGCTGGAGAATGGAGCCGTTGCCCTCAACCAGCCCAGCCCGGTGTTCACGTTCGATACCTACCGTGCGCGTAGCGATATCGACGTGACAATTGCCAACGACGCAGCATCGATGTGGGCCACATTCGAGTGGAGAGTAGAGAGTGGGAGTTGAGTGAACATAACATGATTACTGTTGTGGTAACTCCAACGACTACGCGCGCAGTTGAGAGCCTAGCTCCTGTGCCGTCCTGGAACATCTCCAATGCTCGCTGGCAGTTGTTCGAACAGGAGATGGTGAGTCGGGCAGCCGATATTCCGGAAGACTTCTCACAGTCGCCGTTGGACCAACAAGTTTTGACCCTGCGCGGCATGGTTCACGATGCGTGTGACCTTGCGATGCGTAGGAGGACGCCGAGATCGCCTAGGAGAAGGAAGCCAGGTTGGTGGACCGCCAGCCTGCGGTCCGGATTCCTCCAAGGACGATGTGTCGACGACGCTTGGAGGCACGTTAAGAGTTGTGTCGCTGCCAGCCCGGCACGATACGTGCTCGGCATCTTCGTCGACTTCAAGGGTGCGTTCGACAATGTCGAATGGAGTGCTGCACTGCGCTGGCTCGCCGACTTGAGATGCCGTGTGTTGAGCTTGTGGCAGAGCTTCTTCTCAGACAGAAGAGCAGAGATCCGAAGCAGTTCTGGAACTGTGAGTGTTCCAGTAACTAGAGGCTACCCTCAGAGATCCTTTAGTGGCCCATTCATTTGGGATCTGCTGATGGACGTCCTGCTGCGGCGCCTCCAGCCATACTGCGCTTTAAGCGCGTATGCGGATGACCTGCTCCTTCTTGTCAAAGGCAACTCCCGAGCCGAGGATAAAGGAGCGCAACTGATGTCCATCGCTGAAGCGTGGGGTACGGAAATCGGTGTTACCATTTCCACCAGCAAGACGGTGATTATGCTGCTGAAGGGTGCCTTCGCGCGCACCCCATTGGTGAGAACTGCCGGATAAAATCTCCCATATGTTCGCAGCTGCCGTTACCTTAGCATCACATGCACATCGCGTTGCTGCGTCAGCGAAGGACCGGAGTAGTACAAGCATTAGCGCGTGTGCTGCGAGTCGACTGGGGTTTCAGTCCTTGGACCAGGTGGACCATATATGCCGGACTCATGGTGCCTTGTGCACTGTTTGGTGCCTCGGTATGGTATGTCGTGACGACGAGGCAAGTTGTAGCTAGGAGGCGACTTCTTGCCTGCCAGAGGCTGATCCTTTTAGGATGCCTCCCGGTATGCCGTACAGTGTCAACCCTGGCACTGCAGGTGCTTGCTGGAGCCCCGCCTCTTGACTTGGCTGCTATGAAAATAGCCGTCAAGTACAATTTGAAGCGTGGATACCCGTTGGAGGGGGACGACTGGCTCTATGGCGAGGACCTTTCAGGTCTGAGCTGAACGCAACGAGTCGCGCGGGTAGATGAATGCCTTCTGTTGGACTGGCAGAGCAGATGGGATGATGGTGATTCGCCTGGTCGGGTGACTCACAAGTTCATCCCAGATGCCGGGTTTGTCTATCGGAATCCAGATTTCGGGTTCTTCATGCGCGCGGGATTCTTGCTGACAGGGCACGGGTCGTTCAATGCATTTCTGCATAGAAGAGCCCTTAAAGATACTGATAAAGATACCTTAAAGATAAATGTGACTGGGAACACATTTTATGTGCTTGCCCTCTTTATGCAGACTTGCGAGACCTCGGTGGACTCGGTTTGCAGCACGTTGGCGGAACCTGGACATTTGGAAGGATTTTGGAGAGCGGCGACAGGACCAGGAGACTCACGGAGTTTGCTGAGGAGGTGTTCCGGAGGAGAAGGGGCTTACAGTAGCCCATTTTTTCCGCCGTGTGGCAGCGGCGTAGAATACTGCCGCAGTTCGCCATAGCTTGTCGTAGGAGGCGACTAACATGGCAGGGTTCCCCATCCGAGCTTGTCGCAGCTAAGGGGGTGGGTCACCGAGCCCCCAAACTTCGGTACCACGGGTTGGATAGTGTCCAAGCACTACCATTTGAGGTAGGCTCCCTTGTGGGAGTATCGTGGTGGCTGTGGTTGATACCCAAATCGCGGGTAGAGTCCTCGGACTCGACGTGGAGTTGCGTTATACAACTCGGGCGCTGTGACCCATAGATCAGTAGAGGTGATAGATACACTTCGCCCCTCACCAAGGGGAAGTTTTCTATCCGACTTACAGATACTTAAATTGGTACCGGGCTAGTTGCTATGTATTTGCTATAGCTTCTATTCCGGGGCGTTGGCAGGCGTACCATCCGTGCTCGTGCACTATATTCCTACTCGTAGGTATATTCGAGTGCCATGGTTGTAATTTCAGTGTGGAATACTCCACGTTGAACAAGACCGGAGAGATCCGAGACACTGAGAGAGATCCTGTGTCAAGCTGTTTGGATGTATATAAAAGTGCTTCCAAAAAAAATACAAAAAAAACTTGCAAAATTTTGTAAAAAAAAAGCAAAAAACAAGTAGTCTATGGAATTTGATTCGTTTCAAACCTTTATAAAATAGTTTCAATATTCAGTTTGAAAAATAAGTTGGTTGTGTTCCCATGGTTGTGTTCCCATCATCCTTTGTCCAAGACCTAGTCAGGTGTACTGCGTTCTTGAACTCGGCTGGTGACATCTCTTCCTTCAAGTTGTTAGCATACAGTTCATTTATAAATTCCTCTGGTGTAATAGCTGTGTCAACATCGAAAATAGTCATTCGTGGCTTAATTCTAGGATTTTTTTCGACACTCAGTCCAACTTGAACTGGAATTTGGTCATTCGATGGTATTCCGAGCATTGGGGCATTCGGTGGTACGGCTGCATGCGGAGCATTCTTCTGAGTAACCTGTGAAATAGAAAGCAGTGTTTGTAGTTCACCGTTTTTTTGTAGAAGTGCAACCACTAGTTCATCATAGCGACACAAAAAATTTGACAGTTTTTTTTACATCACAGCTAATTAGTGCTTTGCGACAAGCACGCTGGGTATTCAATAATTCAGCCATCACAGCTACAGCTCCATCTGCTACAATGTCTTGTGCACTTAATTTTTCAGTGAGCACTGCTTTAGATACAGGAAGGATGTATATTAAATGGTTTAGTTTCCGGTGCCGCCTTGGTTTTGATCATAGAGTGCAAGAATGAAAGTTGACTACGAGTATTTGCCGTCAATGTGGGCAAAAGGGACATGTCGCTGCAAAATGCTGTAATCCAGTGGATTGTAGGAACTGCAGATTTAAGGGACTTCCATCGGCGCACAACATTCTATCAAGTGCATGCCCCATATACAGCGCAGTGTTGGCCCGGGTGCAAGCAAGACATTAATGCTTAACATCTTACAAACCAATTGTGGACGTGGCCGAGCTGCAACCATAGAAGTAGGAGTAAAATTAAGAAGCTATAGATACATATGTATAACCATATGTTGACAAATTCGGAAGGATAACTGGACTACCCAACGGAACACGAATCTACCATAATGCAACTAAAAAAGCCGCAATTCTTGTTGACGACCCCAATGCTGTTATATTGCCAATCGATTCAATGACAAATGAATATGGAGTTTGTATAAGTATCACGAGTACGTATGGTTCTTTCTTCATAGTACCTATTTACTGCCAGTTCAATGCACCATTAGAACCATATATTCAATATTTAGATGCTGTAAGTAGCCTAGCTCGAAACAAACGTTTAATCGCCGGCTTGGATGCTAATGCTACGTCTCCTATGTGGCATAGCAAAATGACACACAACATATATGCTAATCAGCTGAGCAGAGAACGGGATACTATCAGAATGGATAATTCACAGGAATTCTTTAGTTCTTAATGAACCAAGTGAGGTGTATACATTCGACAACAATAGAGCACACAGCGATATAGATGTCACACTTATTAATGAAGCTGCATCCGGAAGGGATAACTACACATGGAAGATTACAACATGGGACCTAAGTTATTAAAACATCATAACTGTAGTAATATCTAGTGAAGACGCAGTTGAGAGCTTAGCTCCTGTGCCTATGTGGAAACTGCATAGTGGAAGGTGGAGCAGGTTCAAGGAGGAAATACAAAACGCACTACAAGATTCAGATCTATCTCTACCCACGGACTATGCTGCATGTGAACTACAGACGTTAGTGCAACAGACATGTGATATAGTTTTTGGCAAGAAAACTTTTAAAAAACAAACAAAAATTAAATGGTGGACACGTGAACTGGACTTTGAAAAAAGAAAAGTCATCCGATTGCGTAGAAAACTTGAGAGCACGTTCAAGAGGTGACCCAAATGCCATTGCATTAGCAATTGAGTTGCGAATAACTGTAAAAGCTTACAAAAAAAGTATTCAAGCGGCAAAAGAAGAAAACTGGCGACAATTTGTCAGCCAACACAATGAAGATCCATGGGGTATTGTTTATAAAATCTGTCGAGGCAAAAAAAAAAATAGTGAATTTGGGTGTCTAAAATATGAAGGTGTTGCAATTACTGAATGGCATGATTACGCAACAATTTTATTGAAGCACTTTTTCCCTGAAACAAACTTTGGACCTGATCAAAACATTCATATAAGTCCATCTCCCGGCCACTAGAACTGCATAAGATTGAAGAGTGTATTACAAAGCTTAAGAGCAAAAAATCACCAGGACTAGACGGTATCACAGGAGAGATAGCCAAAAACATATGGAAATCAGTACCCGAGCACCTTATGTCGCTTTACTCAAGGTGAATTGAGAATGGAAATTTCCCAAAAATTTGGAAACAACCAAGAGTTATACCCTTATTGAAAAGTCCAGATAAAATTAATAGCAACCCGGAGTCATATAGAGGTATTTGTCTGCTACCAGTTCTGGGAAAAATTTTAGAAGGCATAATGATAAATCAGCTAAAAGATATCCTACCAGAAAGAAACAGATGGCAGTTTGGATTTACTGCCAATAAATGTGTTGAAGACGCCTGGAGACATGTTATACAGACAATTAATGCTTGTCAGTCACAATAAATGTATACCGGGAATATTTGTTGATTTTAAAGGAGCATTTGACAATATTGAGGGGAGTGCAGTAATTAATGTTCTTGCTGAAATTAACTGTCCGGAAATGGCAATTTGAAAAGTTACTTTTTTGATAGAACTGCGTGTATTCGTGGTCTATATGAAACTGCAAGTGTACCTGTTTCTAAAGGATGTCCTCAAGGATCCATTAGTGGCCCATTCATTTGTAATCTTATGAATATTTTGCTTGAGAGATTAGAGCCATTATGCCCCTTCAGTGCGTATGCAGATGACTTATTGCTTCTTGAGCAGAAATTGAAAATAAAGGTAGACAAATTATGAACCTAGTTGGTGCTTGGGGAAACGAAAATTGAGTCAAAATATCAACATAAAAAACCGTAATCATGCTTCTAAAAGGAAAACTAAGTAACAAAAGACATCCGATTGTGAGTTTTAAAGGGGCAAACCTGTCATATGTATATATCCTAGGGTATCTTGGCATTATTATTGGAGAGAGAATGAATTTTTTGCCACACGTAGCTGCCATTCGTGATCGAATATCTAGCACAGCATCAGTTCTGGCTAGGGTACTCCGTGTAGACTGGGGGTTAAAGCCGCATGCACGACGTAGTAAATACACTGAACTCATGATTCCATGTATGTTGTTTGGTGTGGCAATTTGGCACCCAGTCTTACAGAAACAAATAAGTCAAAGGATGGTTTTACTTAGTTGTTTACCAGTTTGTCGTACAGTATCCACTTCAGCTCTACAAGTTCTGACAGACCTTGAGGCAAAATAAATCACAATAAAACACATGCTAAAGACAGGACTGCCACTTGACAATGATGACTGGTTATATAATCTGGATCACACAAAAATAAACTGGGAAATATATGAAAAAAGCATTGCTTGAAGAAAGGATGATTGAGGAATGGCAAAACAGATGGGACTGTGACATTAATGGAAGACATTAATGTAACATTAATGGACACATAAATTCTTACCAGAAGCAGCGTTTGTCTTCAAAAACAAAAGTTTCACATTTAAGCTGAAGGCTGGATTTTTTATAACTGGACATGGATCTTTAAATGCATTTCTCTATCCTAGATAGTAGTATTGTGTGACTGTATAATGTATGACGACATAAGAAATCTAGATGCTTTGTTGGTGAACCTAATGACTGGGACTTCTCAGGGATTGTCAAGAATCCAGAACAGGTGAAATTACGAAGATTTGTTTGCCGAGGCTGTTTTTAGACGTCGTTCAGGTGTATATCGGACGCTGGCCTTACTCAATGGGTTGCCAGTCCCGCACTAATATCAAAACTGGCAAACAAGGTTACCTCATGTGAGCGTGTCGGCCCTTAAGAGGGAGGGCCCACCGAGTCCTTAATATCGGTACCACGGGTGAACAGTGCCAAGGCTGTTCAATGAGGTTGGCCCCCTTGTGGTGGCTGTGGTTGACACCCAAATGCGGGTAGAGCCCTAGGGCTCGACGTGGAGTTGCGTTACACAACCGGGTGCTGGAACCCAAAGACGGGAAGAAGTGTTAGATACACTTCGCCCCTCACCAAGGGGAAGTTTTCTGTCCGACCAACAGATACTTAAATTGGTACCGGGCTAGTTGCTATGTATTTGCTATAGCTTCTATTCGGGGGCGTTTGCAGGCGCTTAAACGTGGCACATGCATTATATACACGTTTGTGGGTATATAAGGGTGCCGTGGTTGTAATCTAATTTCAGTGGAACACGCCACGTTAAATAAACAAGGAGAGATCCTAGACGTCCACTGTCCCTATCTACTATCTAGCGAAACCACAGCCAAGGGAACGGGGTTGGAATAATTAGCGGGGAAAGAAGACCCTTTTGAGCTTGACTCTAATCTGGCAGTGTAAGGAGACATAAGAGGTGTAGAATAAGTGGGAGATATTTGACTTTCGTTTGGTATCGCAAATGAAATACCACTACTCATATTGTTTCCTTACTAACTTAATTTAATGGAACGTGTATCATTTCCTAGCCATTATGGGGATATATTTATTATATCTAATGGTATTGGGTTTTGATGCAAGCTTCTTGCGTTTTACTGTATTATTAATTTGAAAATTTGGTATAACTCCAATTACTCAGGTATGATCCAATTCAAGGACATTGCCAGGTAGGGAGTTTGACTGGGGCGGTACATCTCTCAAATAATAACGGAGGTGTCCCAAGGCCAGCACAGTGCGGACAGAAACCACACATAGAGCAAAAGGGCAAATGCTGACTTGATCTCGGTGTTCAGTACATACAGGGACAGCAAAAGCTCGGCCTATCGATCCTTTTGGTTTAAAGAGTTTTTAACAAGAGGTGTCAGAAAAGTTACCATAGGGATAACTGGCTTGTGGCTGCCAAGCGTTCATAGCGACGTCGCTTTTTGATCCTTCGATGTCGGCTCTTCCTATCATTGTGAAGCAAAATTCACCAAGCCTTGGATTGTTCACCCATGCAAGGGAACGTCAGCTGGGTTTAGACCGTCGTGAGACAGGTTAGTTTTACCCTACTAATGACAAAACGTTGTTGCGACAGCATTCCTGCGTAGTCCGTCTGTCTGTCTGTCTGTCTGTCTGTCGGTTTCTACCGACAGACTGAATTTTTGTTAACTGAATCCCCATTTGTAAATCCTCAATGTATTCTAGAAAAATGTGTAAAGAGTATCTAAAAAGGTGCAAGGCCGCATTTTCCTCTTCTTCCCGTATTAATTTATTTATGTCTTCTGTATGTTTTTTTATTATACCAATGATTTCATAAAATTCTTTTGCAAAATTTTTTATCTTCTTCATTAGTATACCAAACAAATATTTGTGAGCTGATCCTACAATATTTATTAATCCCCGTTTTTGTCTATTTGATGGGATAATCCCTTTTATTTTATGTTTTAATTGTTTAAGTGCCAATGCTATATCTGGAATTGATTTATATAAATTTTTAATATTTTATAAATTCTTGGTATGTATTTAATATTTATACCCTTGCAGAGGGTATTATAATTTTGGTCAAAAGTGTGCAACGCAGTGAAGGAGACATCTCCGACCCTATAAAGTATATATATTCTTAATCAGAATCACCTCCTGAGTCAATATGAGCATGTCCGTCTGTCCGTCTGTCCGTCTGTCTGTTTCTACGCAAACTAGTCTCTCAGTTTTAGAGCTATCGAGTTGAAAGAGCTATCGAGTTGAAACAAAATTTCATAAGGATCGGCCGACTATATCCTATAGCTGTCATAGAACGATCGAAATTGGCATAACTTTGGTGTTTTTTAAGTTAGAAAGATGGGATTTGGTACAGATTCTATTTTGGGAAAAACAATCTGGTTTGTCGAATTTCATAAGGATCGGCCGACTATATCCTATAGCTGCCATATAGCTGATTGATCGGAAATGCTATAACTTCGTTGTTTTTCAAGTTAGAAGGATGGGACTTTCTGTGCATTCTAATATGGGTCAACTTATATGATCTGCCAAATTCCATAAGGATCGGCCGTCTATATCCTTTAGCTGCCATATAACTGATTGATCGGAAATGCCATAACTTGGTTGTTTTTCAAGTTAGAAGGATGGGATTCATAACACAGCTCCACAAAAAAAAAAAAAAAAAAANAGAGATCAGACCATACCTCCTATATGGATTTGGGGTCGCTGAATCCGAATCCGTGGTCAGTTGGTCGCCATCACGTCAGGTTTTCGAGAAAATAACGGTTGAATAGTCGAAAAACGCCGTTTTTGGCCATCGCCGTTTTTTTTTGCAGTCTTCGATTGCAGTCGTCGCATGCAGACGTGTTTTTTATTGTGCTCCGGGAAAAAATATTCAATAAAATCATAAAAGTGCAGTGACTGCTCTAAGAAATCTACAATAACGCGAAAATACGCTTTTTGCGATGAAATCGCTAATGTTTATATTGATTAATTAATTAATTAATTAATATAAAACAAAACACTTAAAACTCAAACTAAATCAACCTCGACTGCAATGAGCTCAAACGACGTTCGCACACAACGTCAACGTGAGCTAGACGAGAGACGGCTCTCAGTACAAAGAAACAACGCGTACTTCTCTTTTAAAGCAACCGAAAACCATGCAAGCTCCGATCAAGCGCGGTCAATTACCCCCAACTTGACCGAATTCTTAAACGTAGAGAGCGAGAGAGCGCGTTCCTGCTCCCCCTCGATACCATCGATGTCTCTGCAGCCAAAGAGTGCAGTAACTAGCACCTCAATTTCTTTGACAACGTCAACAGTAACAACAACAACAACCGCAACTGTATCGACAGCGCGTTTAACGACGTCATCAGCTAGCAGCGCTAGCCGACCGAAAACCAAAACAAAAACAAAAACAATGACTATATTAAGCCGGCTGTGCAGACTGGCATGGATCGCTACATCCAAATCAAAAGGAAGCTGAGCCCCCTGAATTCCAAACGCAAAATAACCCGTGGCAATGCTAGCCTAGCAGCAAAAGAAACGCCCATTAACTCAAACCGATTTAAAATCTTGGCAGACGCCGATGAGGTTGAGGCGGTCGAATCCACTGAAGTTGGGAAAAAGAAGCCAAAACCTCCGCCTATCTATATACGCGAAAAAAGTTCCAATGTTCTTGTCAACAAAATTATTGAGCTTATTGGTAAGGATAACTTCCACATAATACCCCTTGTAAAGGGCAACATTCAAGAAACAAAAGTTCAAATGAAGTCTGAAGATAACTACAGAGTATTATCAAAATATCTTACCGAAAATAAAAAGAACTTTTACACGTACCAGCTAAAAAGCAGCAAGGGCCTGCAAGTCGTACTTAAGGGAATAGAGCCCGAAGTAACGCCTGAAGAGATAAAAAAGGCGCTACAGGAGAAGGGTTTTAGCGCCAAGACAGTCTTTAATATCCTTAACAGGGATAGAAAGCCGCAGCCACTCTTTAAGGTTGAGCTCGAACCAGAAACCAAGCTTCTGAAGAAATACGAAGTGCACCCAATATACAATCTTCAGTACCTGCTGCACCGCAGA
>JAJJHT010024190.1:52092-69275 GCA_021223865.1 Drosophila pandora | reverse complement strand
TCAAAACGCAGTGCGCACAAAAAAAACACGTCCGTTCGCTTTAAGAAAAAGTGAGGAAGGAATTTTCTATTATGGTCACCGGCTGGAGTAGCGGTACTCTTAAATTTAATAATATTTCATTGCCCTTTTCTTTAAATTTATCTATTGCAACGAGTTCAAAGATTTTTTCACTCGGTGCCATTTTAAATTGTCTAATCTTATTTATACCGGCTATTTTTTCAAGCCTTTGGAAAAATTGATCTAAATCGAATATTCCATTGGTATATAGATCATCAACGTTTATTCTTGCATATATCTGTTTTCCCTTCTTGAGAGAGCACTTCGATATTGTTAGATGCAAGGTCACTACTTTTTTAACATCTTTGTTATGAATGACGTCAAATATCTTGGGCTTGGAAGCTGTCGGTTGCTTTTGCAAATCCGAACTAGATGTTGAAACTGCGCAGTTATTTTTCTGTTTACTTTGGGATCTAGTAGTGACTTTTAGTATTTATCTATTCATTTCTTTTAGTTCATCGATGCTTATTCTTGATAAGGCATCTGCCACATAATTGTTTTTTCCCTTAAGGTATACTGCGGTAAATTGATATTCTTCCAAGTCTAACCTCATTCTTGTTAACTTGGAAGTTGGGTTTCTCATTGAAAATAGATATGTTAATGGTTTGTGGTCTGTTTTTATAGTGAAATATTTTCCATATATATATGGTCTAAAATAGTTAACTGCCCAATGTATAGCTGTCAATTCCTGTTCAGTTGTGGACTTATTTCTTTCGCCTTTTGTAAATGTTCTTGAGGCGTATGCTACCGGAAGGTCTATCCCATCATATGATTGGGTTAGAACTGCACCGCATGCCTGTTTACTAGCATCTGTGGTTATACAAAATTCTTTATTAAAATCTGGGTATTTTAATAGTGTGGGCTGGACTAGTGCGTTTTTAAGATATTTAAAAGCTTCTTGACACTCAGTAGTCCAGTTGAATTTTATGTTTTTCTTGCACAAATGGGTGAGGTGTCTCGAATAATACGAGAAATTTGGTATGAAACGTCTGTAGTAATTGCAAAAGGCTACGAATCTTCTAGATTCATCTGCATCGGACGGAACGGGATAATTTGTTATTACGTTAAATTTTTTATCATCGGGTAAAATTCCTTTGTTTGTGCATTTGTGTCCCAAAAATGTGACTTCGTGCATAAAGAAAGAGCATTTTTCAGGGTGTAATTTAAGGTTGTGTTTTCTACATAGATTGAATACATTAGTTAGATTTTTTATCATATGATTTTCTGAACAACCTATAACTACTAAGTCGTCCATATAAAGGAAAGCTTGGGAAGGTTCTAATCCCGAAAATGCTAATGTCATCATTCTTTGGAATGAATTTGGTGCTATTTTTACTCCATAAGGTAGTCTTTTAAATCTGAATGACTCAGTGCTTGTAGAGAAAGAGGTAATGTCTCTTGATTCCTTTTCTAGGGTAATTTGGTGAAATCTAGACATTAAATCTAGACAGGAAAAAAATGTTGCTCTACCAAGTTGATCTAAGATATCTTCGATTCTTGGTAATGGGATCTTATCAGCTAGTAGCTTTTTGTTTATTTGACGATAGTCAATAATTAGTCTCCAACGTTTTTGTTCTGAGCCAGGAAGTGACTTTTTGGGTACTAACAGCAATGGGATGTTGTATTCTGATACTGATGGTTCTACTATATCATCT
Organism: Drosophila pandora; assembly: GCA_021223865.1. Taxonomy (NCBI): domain Eukaryota; kingdom Metazoa; phylum Arthropoda; class Insecta; order Diptera; family Drosophilidae; genus Drosophila; species Drosophila pandora. The sequence goes on along the minus strand of JAJJHT010024190.1, from coordinate 67,563 downwards.
TTTATTAGCTTTTCTACTTGTTTGTTTATTTCATCTTTTTGGCTATGTGGTGTTCGATAGTTTTTAATGTAGACTGGTGTAAAATCTTTTAATCTCAGCTGTTGGCACCTAGTGCCAAGACCTACTACCCTATATGCACACTTAGTAATTTGATCCAATCAATATGCATTAGCATGTCGCAATATACAAACCCACTAACCGATTTTCTCACCTATAAACAATTAGTAATAAGCATAAAACTATATCCAACCTATTAACCCAGCACTAGTAGACGGCGCCAAAAGCAGAATCAGCATATCAGCGGGAAGAATGACCGACTGACCGATGCAAGTAAAAACCAGCCAGCTTAGCCGAAATACGCAAGCAGTACATGAACAAACAATCTGAGTCAGCAGACTCAGAGGTGGGTAACCCTGGCATTAACCTTAGTTTTAGCACGTCCAGAACTTTGACCTTTCTTAGATTTAATGATGTATAATTTAGAATCTTATATAAGAGTTATTCTTCAGAAATAAAGACAGTTCCGAAATCAGAGTCAATCGTCTCGTTACTCAGTGTCTGAACCACGGCACTTAAAATCAACCTACTTCGAGTGATCCTGTGTAAAACGGTTCACAAGTAGGTCTCTCTGAAAGCTATCTGCTTCGCGTGGCTCCAGTGTAAACGGACCACCAGTAGAACTTTCATCATCGAATCTACTTCGAGTGGCTCCTGTGTAAACGGACCACAAGTAGAATCCGCGGCATACCAGTCTACTTCGAGTGTTGCTCCCGTGAAACGGACCACCAGCAGACCCCGCGCTATCTAACCTACTTCGAGTGTTGCTCCCGTGAAACGGACCGCCAGTAGGACCGGCCGATAAGGAATCAGCCGAACCACCATACCACCGGTACTTGAGGAAAACCACCCCAGGACTTCAAGCACATCAACTCATGCCTGATCACAGCAAGCGTCTGGCCAACCCGAGCAGTCCCTTGCAGAATCCAGGTAAATTTAGTCAGGACTATTTACGGTTTTGACTACGACTCCGGGACCTACCGTTACTCCCGTGAGTTCAAGTTTGACGTAGTTGCCGCATAACGCTCTACGGACGAACATAGAAATTATAGAAATTATTTCTGTTTATAGAAATTATTTGCTGAAATTGGTTCGGTTTCTAATCCGAATATATCTGTAAATTCGGTACATAGGTTGGTGAGGGTACTTTTATACATTGCAGGAAAATTTTTCGTTAATTTTGAAAGGACATATTCTCTTCTGGTTTTAGTTTCGTTGCTTTGGACAATTTGATAATTTTCCAATGGTTCGTACTTTATTTTGGAAATGTTTATAATTTTATTTTTATCGGTCGTATTTAATATTCGGACAAATGTGTTGCTTGAATCAGTTATAGTGCTGGCTATAATGATGCCTTCATCTATACACTGATTTTTAATAAGGACTTCTTTGTGGGTGGTTATTATATTAATTTGTCTCACGACTTCGGATCGTGCTGGGATAAGTAAGTTATTATTATTTCAATGTGTAATCGGAATATTTATGTCTTGATTGAAATCTGATGGTCTTGCTATTAACCAATCTTGATCTATTTGAAAATCTAGTTGACAATTGAACCTTTTTATGAAATCCATTCCCAATATGCCATCACATGGTATTGGGAAGTCATTGTTTACTAAATGAAAATGAAATGGAATTATAAATTTTCCTGTTTGAATTTCTACGAAAGTTAAACCTTGAGATTGAATAGTACCTTCTCCTATACCAGACATTGTTATAGTTTTTGTTGAATCTACTTCATTATATTGACCTGAATTTATTTTTAAAATGCTAATGTCTGAGCCTGTATCTATTAACAGAGTTAGGGATGTTTTTGTAACGTAATTTTTAATGGTTATATAAATATTGAGGCTAAGATTTTTTTTTTATACAGTTGTAAGTTTTGTGGCTTTTTCTTAAAGGAAGTCTTTAGTTTTCCGGCTGGGATTCAATAGTTCGAACTTGGGAATTGGTATTTCCACCAGTGTTAGTGTAGCCGTTATTTCCACCACGGTTGTAACCTCTAGAATTTCCACGACCTCTATAATTATTGGTGTGGTTATTATAGTTTGGGTTATACCCATTATTTTGGTTATAACCGTTGTTTTGGTGGTAATTATTGTTATAATAGCCTCTACCGTAACCTCTTCCGCGGTAATTTCCTCTGAAGTTATTGTGGTAGGGTTGACCTCTTCGGTTATATAGGATTGTACTTGGATTGCCTGTTATATCGGTACTACATTGTATATACTTAGCGATGGCTTCGTTCATTGTTAAAAAATTGCCTGCTTCTAGTACTGTTTTAAGGCGTCCATGTTCACAATTTTTAGTCATTGTGTTGATTGCCTCTTTTGTGCTGAATTTATCAGCATGTTCGGCAGGCAACCCCTCATCGATATACGATGCTTCAAGAAGCTTTCGCAAGTTTTCGATTTCAGTTGTGAACTTTTCAGCTGTTTTACCTTTTTGAAGTGTTTTTGACATTTTTGCTTTAATGACATCTGATGTTTCTCCGATTATATTGTCTTTGAGTTTTTTAATTATTCCATTTATAGTGGTTTCATTTTGGACTTTATATAGGGTTGATCCTACAATTTTTGATTTGATTACTTCAACCGCTATATGTTCAAATGTGCCTTTTGTTAAATTCACTAAATTCAAGGCTGTGTTAAATCTTTGAAGATTTAGTTTTTGGCCATTGAACTCTGGGATGGCATTTGAAATATCTTTTATGTATGCCCGTTGGGCAATTGTTTCGTCTGCCATTATAATTGGTTTTTAGTCTATTATGTTGTTGGAATCTATATCTTCTTCCTCTTGGTCTGATAATTCAGATTGCAAGAGAACTGCGGGTATAGTTAGATTGTTTAGGTCTTTTTCTTCTATTTCTAATCTATCAGAGTCTAAATCTTCCAACTCTACTTGGTCTGTGGTTGGTAGTTCTAATTCGTCCCCAGGTTCTACTGTTGAGGGTGTGTTTAAGATACTTGGTACTGAAATAGCCAAGTCATATCTTTCTTTTACGTTTATTAGGTTAGATCGCAATCTTGTTAGGAACTTTGAAACTTGTGACCATCGATTTTTATCTAATCGATCTCTCTGGTCATATATTAATATCCGTGCTTTATTAAAACGGGCTACTAATATTTCGGCGTGTTTGTGTATGGTATTCTGTTGAATTGTACGATTTTGAGTTAAAGATTTATATGATTTGTCAAAATCGGTTTTTAATTTATTCAATTCGGTGTATAATTCATTCCATTGCATTTTTGTTAATACGGAGAATTATTTTTTGAATATTACCATAACAAGAGTTTTGCCTAATGTTTCATGTTCTTCCAGTACTGATTTTATTTGGACACCTGGAATGGTGCTTAATACAATCGCTTTTTGTGTTTTTGAGCAATGTATTAATGGTGAATTTTCGAAATTAAATGTTTCAATTAGAAGGTATTCTAATTGATTTATGCTTATTGGAGTCGTTGGGACTATTTGTTGAACATGTTCTTTAAAATAAGCATCCATTTCGTAAACATTTCTAATGGCTTCTATGGTGGTCATCTTTATTTAGAAAAAAAATTTTCTTTATTATAGTAATGTCGTTTCTTTATTGTATATAATTTAAAAAAAAAATTTTGATCATTAATATTTTTATTTATTTTTTTTTTTTTTATTTTGTGTGCTTTGTTTGCTCTCTCTTTGTTTTTTTTTTAGATTTTGTCCAAGTCGTTTGCTTGGCTCATATATTTTTTTTTCAAACATTTATTGTGGAGTTTGTATAGTTTATAAAAACAATTGGCGCACATTATGACAACAATTATTAACAGCATAATGTTTACAAATTCCAAATTAATGTTATTTGGCTCAACTTTATTTATTACGTTAGCAGTGGAATCCACTGTCTTAACGTCAACTATAGCCATTGTTTTTTTTTTAAGATTATAATTATATGTATAACTATCAACTATTTCCTCACTGAATTTACTAATAGAATTACTTTTCANTTTTTTTTTTTTTTTTTGTTTGTTTTTATTACATTTATTTTACTTATTGTTTTGCATAGCTTTACGGGCTATACTTATAAACGAGCGAAAATGGTTTCGTACGCTTTTACAAAATTTTCTTTTATTATCTTATTTGTATTGTATCATATTATTTTTGTTTTTATTACATTTATCCTGCCTATTGTTTCGCATAGCTTTGCGGGCTACAATTCTAATTGGGCGGAAAAGGTTCCGCTCAATTTTACATAAAGTCGTTTATAATTATAATGTAACGCAGTACATTAATAACACAGTGTAACAGTAATTTTGAACTTTTGAAGTGACATAGTAGGAATTGTTTATTGGGTCGAGTATATCACAAAACCATTTTTGAAATATTTCTAACACCCTCAAAATCTTGATTTATGGTTAAAAAACCGTTTTTCGGGACTTGTTTGCGCTTGAAAATTCCTGAACGCGTTTCTTTCAACCGATTTCAAAATTTTCGGTGTTTTTTAATAGTGAAATGTTGTAGCTTTTGAAAAAAAAATATATCTTCGATTTTCTCTTCCCTCTCTTCCTTCACTTCTTAGCGAACGGTCGTGATTTTTTTTTGCGCTTGCGATAAACTCTATTTTTGCCAAACGCGGGTTTGAAACCTTAATTTAAACACTTTGTTTTCATTATTAATATTGTGTCTTAATATTAAAGTTATACCCGTATCGCTACGCGCTTGTGCAGTGCCATATTTGGGTGAGCATTTAATAAAACTAAAAAGTCGCAATCCAAATATAGCTCTGCTTCTTTTTTTACTCTCTGCCTTTTTAATTTTTGCAGTTAATTCTGCTCTTATCTTTTTGCGCGCATTTCGTTACACTTGCGCTCTCCCGTAGCTCTCTCTTTACTAACACTCTCCTCTACCTACTCCTTTACTAACCTTAGTTGGTACAGTGGTTGAAGGCTTATTTGTTTAAAATAAAAAAACAAAAAATAATAGAATATTTAAAAATTATAAATTAATTTTTGCTAATTTGCTAATTAATTTTTTAAAATGGAATACAATGTTGTCTGCTCTTTAAAATCGTGCAATAAGCCGATATCTGCGTCCCAGGCCAGCATCTATTGTTGGCTATGCGAAAGTGTCTCACATGCCAAATGTGCTGGCCTTACTGCATCTGTCTCGGATGCCATATCCCGCCGTGTTGGCCTCCATTATTGCTGCAGTGGGTGCCGAGCTGTCCAAGATGAAATGAGATCATTCATGCGACAGACCAAGAGTGGGTTTAAAGATTTGATCGTTGGTTTCCGAAAAATCAACGATCAACTCAGTGCGCTGGATGTTCAATTCAATAGCCTTCAGCTGTTGAATGAATCTCCTAAGCGGAAAAAATCTGCTACTAGGGAAGTTGCAGCTCCAGTAATCGCGGAACAGCTGGATCCTCCCGCAATAATGCAGCCGCTCATTTCCCTTGCTACTCCAAGAGCAGGGACGGTAAATGAAAAGTTAGCACCCGAATTTACCGTAGCAGAGCAAAATTTGTCTGCTTTGTCCTCCATGGCATCACTCCAAGTGATTCCCAGGAATACCCTTGAATTAACCCCCATAGCTTCCACTAGAAATGGTAACCCGCCGCCCGGACCCCCGGAACGGACTGATGCCGCGGTATTACCGACCGTGGCACCAAAACCATTACAGGTAATACCACCTGTTAGACAAATATTTGTCTCACGGCTAGCCCCCGATACCTCGGAGATTGATATCTCGGCTTATATCAAAGCCAAAACCAAGGCCGTTATTAGAGTGGAAGACATTAGGAAATTTAAATACTCCTACTCGAGGCGCATGTCATCCTTCATGATACGTGTGCCAGTGCCGATGTTTGTGACAATATGTTCGCCTGGCTTCTGGCCAGAGGACATATTTGTACAAGAGCATCAGCCGAGTAAGGTAAAGAAAAAAAACTCGAAGCCTGCTGGAGTCAAGCTCCCAACATCTGTCCAATCCGACTCTTCAAAAAACTAACACGTTCTATCAATCTTACCTATCAGAACTGTCGGGGCCTACGTAGCAAGCTCCCTAGACTTTATTCTGATAGTCTTTCCTTTGCGTCCCATATTATAGTCTTTACTGAAACTTGGTTAAAGCCGGAGATCTTTTGCTCCGAAGTTTTTCCAAGTAGGTACACCACTTTTAGACGTGACCGACCTCTGCGAAGAGGAGGAGGAGTCTTAATTTCTATTGACTCCAATTTCGTTTCTGAAGAGGTAAAGTTACCAGAGTTTGGTGATTTCGAATTTATTTGCGTTAAAGTCATATTGTCTGCTCAATCATTGTTTATTACATGTTCTTACATTCCACCATCTTCCGAGCCGCCCACATACTGGCATCACTTGTCGGCTATACAGGCTGTTACCAATCTTATGTCAGATATTGACCTTCTGATAGTTCTTGGCGACTTTAATTTACCAGAACTCAATTGGTCAATTACTGAAAATTTAAACTTCTTATCACTTTCCACCCATCACGATTTCACGGCGGGCATCTTTGACTTGTCCCTAGGCCAGATCAACCATGTTAGAAATTCGTTAGGTCGGCTTCTTGACTTATGTTTTGTATCTGATCCAGATAGTACCACACTTTCCAGAGCGTTGCCCCTCTCAACCCCTGAAGATCCATACCACCCAACGCTTGAAGTTTCAATTGAAACCAATTCTGGTGTCAATCAGAAGACTTCCTGCGTATCAAAGAAGATTCGTTGTTTTCGTAAGGCTGATTTTCGTAAACTTAATTTATTAATTGATACTTTTGACTGGTCCGATATTCTGGCATGCACTGATATAAATATCATCCTAGATAAATTTTATTTGACATTAAATTCATTTTTTGACTTAAGCGTGCCGTGGAAATATCCGTCCGCTACAAATAATCCACCTTGGTTTACAAGGTGCCTAACAAAATTAAAAACATACAAAGACAGGCTTTTAAATAAATATAAAAGAACCTGTAGCAGCATAGATTTCTCAAGATACTTAATAGCTCGGCTAAATTTCTCCGTGCATAACGCCGAATGTTATAAAAATTATATTCGCCGCTGTCGGATTCAGTTCACTCAGGATCCAAAGCAGTTTTATAACTTTGTAAACACGAAGCGTAAACATGTATCTTTTCCTTCCCTACTTACGTATCAAAATTTATCAGCGACTTCGGATCAGGCCATTGCGGATTTATTCGCAAAATTTTTCCAAACAACTTATTTACCTCCTAACACTTCAGATCAGCCATACGCTTACAACATTCAACCAACTAATAGTATATTTGTTCCATTTCTTTCTGAAAACAATATACTATTGGATCTTCAAAAGGTAAAACCAGTTTATTCGCCAGGCCCCGACGGAGTACCAGCCTGTGTGCTAAAATACTGTGCTAGGGCTCTGTGCAAACCTCTTCAAAAACTATTTAACTTATCTTTGGAATCTTCGATTTTCCCCTTTAAATGGAAGGAATCTTTCATAATTCCTCTGCACAAAAAGGGGAAAAAATCCGATGCTGCCAACTACAGAGGCATCTCAAAATTGTCAGCGATTCCAAAGTTATTCGAAAAATTAATAACTCCTCATTTGCAACACCTATGCTCATCAATAATTTCTCCATGTCAGCATGGTTTCATTAAGCGTCGCTCAACCACCACTAATTTATTGGAGTTGACATCCTTTGTTTTAGATGGCTTCCAAAAGGGACTTCAAACTGATGTTATTTACACAGACTTTAGTAAAGCATTTGATTCAGTTAATCACTCACTCTTGTTGAGTAAACTAAATCTTTTGGGATTCTCAACCGACCTCATTACGTGGATCTCCAGCTATTTAAATGGAAGAACACAGAGAGTCTTATTTAAAAATCAATACTCCCGCTTAGTCCGTGCCACATCTGGTGTCCCTCAAGGAAGCCATCTTGGCCCATTACTATTCACTCTTTTTATAAACGACTTGCCCCCATCCATAACGAACGCGCTGGTACTAATGTACGCAGACGATGTTAAGCTTTGTCTGCAATATAAGTTCCCGTCTGCCCAAAACAGACTCCAGTCCGATCTTGACAATTTTCAAAAATGGTGTTTAGCTAATGACTTAGTACTTAACGGATCAAAATGCAAACTTATGTCTTTTTATCGTACTAGTCCTCACCAGGCTTCGTACAATCTCTCTGGGATTGCCTTAGAAAAATTAACTCAGGTTAATGATCTTGGTGTCCTCTTAGACATAAAACTTAAATTTTCCGACCATATTTCTTCAATGGTTAATAAGGCTAAAGGTGTTGTCGGTTTTATTAAAAGATGGGCAAAGGAATTTAACGACCCTTACATTACTAAAAGCTTATTTATATCCTTGGTCCGCCCGATACTGGAGTACGGTTCATGTGTCTGGTGTCCCCAATACGGTGTTCATCAAGACCGCATAGAATCCGTACAAAAAAACTTCTTATTATTTGCTCTTAGGGGACTTTACTGGGACGCAAATCTTCACCTACCTTCGTATAATAGTAGACTCCTACTAATAAACTTACCCTCCTTAAAAAACCGTAGAACAATGCTGGGTGTCGTTTTCCTACACAACCTTATTAATGGTGATGTAGATAGCCAGCACTTACTAACACGCTTACAGTTTAACGTTCCGAATAGAAGGACCAGAAACTTTAGTCCTTTATTCTTAAGCCATTGTAGATCGACATATGCACAGCATGATCCCATTAGGATTTTATGTTCGAACTACAATGGTCTGTATAATATTATTTCTCTTTCCTCCCAGTCAAATTTGAAAACCTCCATTTTAAATTACCTACAAGAACATACTAATTCTTCCTCGTTTTCTTTATAATCCTTCTATTTAAACTTATATACTATACTCATTATACTAACTCGAATTTATTCCCGCGATTCGAGCCGTACGTTATGCGGCAGGCGCCCCTCGGTCGGTTGCGCGGGAGGTGGGCTGTACGTATGCAGTGGGAACCGCGCGATTTTGTTAAACAAAAAGAACAAAATTTTTACACCTGAAACTGAAGTTTTCGACTTTTGTTCGTGTTTTTCGGATTTTGATGCCATTTTTTCGGTACAACTTACAAAAATTCTGTCATTTTTGCCACATATCAATGTTGTCTCATTAATTCTGAATAAAATGAGACAAATTTCATCAAAAAATAATGAAAATTGGTGAAGTTATAACGCTTTTCCCAAAAAAAGTCAACTCAACCTTGCGTGTGCTCCGGAGTACCTGTGTGCATAAGACAGGAATATGCTCTTCTTCTTGTAGTTCTCCCATAGTTTTATTGACTTTTTTTGGAAAAAGCGTTATTTCTTCAACAATTTGTATTATTTTTTAATGAAATTTGTCTCGTTTTATTCAGTATTAATGTTTTTAATGAAATTTGTCTCGTTTTATTCAGTATTAATGAGACAATATTAATATGTGGCATAAATGACAGAATTTTTGTCAGAAGAAAGCAATATACTCTTATTCTTATACACAATGTTACTCCGGAGCGCTCGCTAGGTTGAATTGATTTTTTTTGGGAAAAGCGTTATAACTTCACCAATTTTCGTTATTTTTTGATGAAATTTGTCTCATTTTATTCAGAATTAATGAGACAACATTGATATGTGGCAAAAATGACAGAATTTTTGTAAGTTGTACCGAAAAAATGGCATCAAAATCCGAAAAACACGAACAAAAGTCGAAAACTTCAGTTTCAGGTGTAAAAATTTTGTTCTTTTTGTTTAACAAAATCGAAGATATATTTTTTTTTCAAAAGCTACAACATTTCACTATTAAAAAACACCGAAAATTTTGAAATCGGTTGAAAGAAACGCGTTCAGGAATTTTCAAGCGCAAACAAGTCCCGAAAAACGGTTTTTTAACCATAAATCAAGATTTTGAGGGTGTTAGAAATATTTCAAAAATAGTTTTGTGATATACTCGACCCAATGAACAATTCCTACTATGTCACTTCAAAAGTTCATTCACTTTTGTCATTTTTGTAACACCGTGTAATGCAACGCAGTGCATTAAAAAAAATATATATTTTTTTTTTGTTGTGCGCTCCTTGTAGCGCTGTCGGGCCGGTGGTGGCTGCACAGGTTACTCCAGGGGTCTGCGGCTGATGTCCTTTGGGGTCTATTCCGTTTATGCGGTGTTGGTGCTGATCTTCGCACTGGGCTTCGGGCATGTGAAGTTACATGCCGTAGAGTAGAGTGGTCCGGGACAGTCGGCTGGGCACGTCTTTACCAGCGCCGGTATCTTTTTTTGCTGGCGGTGGTTGAAGCTTTGTTATTGGCTTGGTTATATTTTGTATTGTATGTGAGTGTGTTGCAACAATTGGGCGTCTCTCTGCGAGGCTTGTTTTTAAAAAGTCAAGCTCGGCCTGCAACTTTTGTGCAGTAGACCACGCGGGAGGCGGTGTTTTAGAAAACAATAGCCATTTAATGTGTGCTATTCTTTTATTCACTTTATTTTTTACACCTCCGCTTTTTCCCATTATTTGCACACAACTCACTCAGTTATTTTGTCTCAGTCATCTTTTTTTTTTTTGTGTCGTCTTGCGTAGTGACAGGTTTTATTGATTTTATTTTGCTTGCTGCTGTTGTAGTTGTTGTTGTTGGTTTATTATCCTCAGGTTCTATTATCCTCAGGTGTTGGTGGCTGCATTAGGATGTTGATTATTTGCTTGCTACTTGTTGTTGCTGTTGTTGTTCTTTATTATCCTCAGGTTCTTTGAACCTTCACGGTCGCCATGTTGTTTGATTTAAACCATGTAGTTTAGTTTGTTTTGTAATCTTTATTGAGTTTTCTTAGTGTTTTATTAATGTAGACTTTATTCTTTAAAAGTCAAATCCAGAGTGATTTGATATTCTGTTGCTCGCGACTGCGCTGCCTACAAAAGCTCGGCAGCGATCAGTCGCGGCTATATTCATATATATATATATTTCTATGCTCGTATATAAGGCTGGTAGCGGCCCGAGCGTAAGGGTGTAAGTATGCATGGCTCATTTGTATGCATTGTCAACTCATGGGAATTTGCTGACCAATGCATGCTTATATATATGCTTATATATATGTATGCTATGCTCTCGTAAGCGGGAGCGCGAGGTATATGCACATGAGGTCCGTTCGTGTTACAATTCTGCCGGCGCTTGCACTTTTTGTACATAGCGATCGGTTCATGTTTAGACCATTTAAGTTTCGTTTACACTGCAACAAAGTGTTGCAGTGTTTACCCTTTAGGTACTCTTGGTACAGTGGCTATTCAATATGTGTGCATACTACACGGAACATGAAGAAATTTGACAGAAAGTTCCATTCCAATCCTACACATAAGCCGGTCTTAGTAATTTTTGATCCGAACAATCCTATTGAGTTGCATACTGATGCAAGTTCTAAGGGATACGCTGCCATCTTGTTACACAAAATCAACAACAAGTCTCATGTCGTTGAATATTTTAGTAAGGCTGCTTCTCCTGCTGAATCGCGGTATCATTCCTATGAATTAGAAACTCTTGATGTTGTTTTGTCTATAAAAAATTTTCACCATTATTTATGGGGTAGAAATTTTGTAGTCTTCACTGATTGTAACTCACTTAAATCATCAAGAACTAAACTGGATCTATGTCCCAGAGTGCAAAAATGGTGGGCGTATCTACAGTCTTTTACTTTTGACATACAGTATAAAAAAGGTAAACAAGTGTTGCAAGTGTTGACTTGCAAAATCCCAGAAAAACAAGTTAATCTGGCAGAAATATCAGTAAATTGGCTTTTGGCCGAACAGCGTAAAGATTCTGAAATTGTTAATATTGCTGAAGACATTGAAAGTTCAAGCAAGTCTTCATCCAATACAAAACGTAAATACACCTTGGCACACCATTCACATCGACATGAAGTTGAGTGGCAAGTCTGATCAAAAGGAGTATATCGTTGTCCAGGTGGATGCCTTTACTAAATTTGTTTATTTAACCCACACGCTTAAAATTGATGCTGAAAATTGCATAAATGCTGTCACGTCGGCTATTTCTCTGTTGGGAGTACCAAACCGCATGATAGCGGATCAGGGCAGATGTTTCGCCAGCACAAGATTTAGTGAGTTTTGTTCACAACAAAAAGTTAAATTGCATTTGATTGCGACAGGTGCAAGTAGAGCAAATGGTCAAGTTGAACGCATTATGAGCACCTTAAAGAACTTATTAACTGCCGTTGAAACTAGCAATCGATCTTGGCAATATGTCTTAGGAGAAGTTCAATTAGCTTTGAACTGTACGGCTAGTCGAGTGACAAAGGCAAGCCCTTTAGAATTTTTTATAGGTAAAGTTGCCTGCCCATTGGGATTGAATCCACCCTGCGATATGGTAGAAGAGGTCTACTTGTTTGAAGTTAGAGCTCGAGCAGTTCAAAATATTTTACCTGCAGCAGCATATAAAAAGAAGCAATTTCATAAAAACAAGGCTAAAGTTGTAGGATGCAAGGTTGGAGATTTCGTATTGTTAAAAAATGAATAGAGGCATCAAAGTTAAGTCCAAAGTTTAGGGGGCCTTTTCAAATAACTGAATTGTAAGAGGGGGATAGATATATACTCAGGTCTTTGACAAATAATAGAAAATATAAATATGCTCATGATGACATTAAAAAAATGCCAGATGGACAAATAGATAATATAATGTAAAAGCTGAATGGTTAATGATAATGTAATAATGAGCTGTGTCAAAGAAAAGAATTTGTATTAGTTAAGAAAGAAATTACAGAAATATGAAGATGTAATTTGTAATGAAAATTATGACGTTAGATGAGAAATGAGAAGTTATATTTAAATAAAATGTTATAAGTTGATTGAATGGTAACAAAAAATTTTTGGAAAAAATTGCACGAGGTCGTGTAATGGTCAGGATGGCCGTGTCGGAAGTTGGTATGAGTATATGGGTATGCTAATGTCATCCTTATAGGAATATTGCACAGTCATTAATTGCACTGTGATTGGTTCTGTGTGTGTGTGTGTTGTCGCTTTAAGAAATGTCGTTTTAGCAGGACGACAGTGTAGTGTCGCTGTCGCCGAGTGTGGTTCGGTGGTAAGGATAGAAAGAAGAAGGGACGACGCAGGCAGTGACACTTGCAAATTGGTCGTCGTGTGTGCGAAACCGAAACTCGCTGTGCTAATACGATGTCGAAAAATAACGGTGCTGCAACATATATGTATATTTATTTTTCTCAGCGTCGGAATATTTCTATATTTAGGGTTCTGTTGTCGAAGGGGGTCGAATTGGTTAGAAGAAGGCATGTCGCTTGGGCAGCTTCTTCCCGGTTATCTGATCTGTCGCTGAACGGCTCGATCAGCTACTCCCGGTCATCGGCACTGTCGGATACCTTAGGTTTCTCTGTGAATCAATCTACTTCTGATACGAGCATTGTTACTCCACCGGTAGGCCAAGTACAAGAAGTAGGTCCCATCATAGATCATACCTCAGTTTTAGGGCTGGTCGGGTTGCTATAGAGGTTGCTGTGGTAGTAGGGATGTGTCGGCCTTAGGTGCCAATAATTATCTTGTATCTCTAATCGGTTTTTAGATCCATGCATTCAAACAGAAAGATGGACGGACAAACATATACAAGAATATACATAATGTTGGTTATGATTACTTCACCCTGTTACATACACTACGTCGCCCTTTTACTTAACTTTCAATATTGCCATATATTTTCATGCAAACAAAAGATTTTAAATTAAAATAAACAGAATATTACGTAATTTTTTTAAACTCAATAACGTTTATTTAAGCTTATAACGTTTTAATTATAACGAAGCGGTTTATTTCTTAATTTATTTTTGAAATGCAATCTAGACAAAATTGACTGGAAATATTTATTGGACTTGAACTCATTTTTGGAGCTGCAATCCATATTCCTTGCCTTTGTGCCATTTTTAATCGTGATGTCAACTGTTTCTTCCATTTTGTTCGGCGGTTTTGAAACCATGTTTTTATTTGAATCTCAGTTAATAAAAGGGATTTAGCCAATTCTATTCGTTTGGTAACACTGAGATACTTATCAATTTTAAATTCATATTCAAGGCGTTCTAATTGCTTTATGGTATATGCTTGCCGGGGCTTTCTTTCACCACACTTTTTTTGTTGGCTTTACCTATTTAAAATTTAAAAAATTTGTTAAAAGCCATAATAAATCATTTTAAAAACTTTACCTTGGTAGTTTATAAGGCTAACCCAATAAGGAGCTGTAACACTTTTTGTCGAGCTCTGACACGATCCAGGTTTGTTTAATTCATATGTAAAAGGAAAATACATATGATGCGAAAAATGGTTCGCATCATAATTGGCAAAATAGCGAAAATTATGATTGTAAACATCATAGAACTTAAAATTGTCTGAAAGAAACAGAATTAGGTTATAAGTTAGTTCTCATAAGTGAATACTTTTTAAGTTTTGTATGATAAAAGTTTGTATGAATAAAGTTTTGTATGATACACTGTCATGAATAAAATTAGTCAATAAAATGGGTTATATAAATATAATATTGTTGTTCAAGCATTGAACACGATAAGAATTCCAAACATAGAATGTAAGAGATCGGACAGCATTATTCCCATGGGAATAAGTAATCAACAGCATGGTTTGAAAGACGATCTCCTGCAGTCAAATATTTATGTGGTGCACTTGAAGCACTTAAGAAAGGGTCACATAGCATGTCAGCGTGCAGTCCGTTGATAAGTAGTTTTAAATAGATTTAAGGTTTTCATGTATCTTTCTTGTAAGAGAAGTGTATGAAATAAAAACAGTTTTAAAAGGGAACTCATTGGAGTAACACGATTATTTACGGGGCTCCTCTTAACATTTGGTCTTTCGAGCCGGATCACTTGATAAGAGGAGCCCCTATACTAATAAGGTTTCATTTGAAAACTCATTGGAGTAACACTTTTATATACGGGGCTCCACTTATCATTTGGTCCATCGAGACACCCTGACGTTTTCCCCCCTGTGGTAAGAGACTCAGGTTTAGAAAACTGGCACCTATAAGTGGCTGTAGAAAAAATTAAAATTCTCAGCCCAGGTTAGCTAAAAAATAAGGCTGCGATCTGGGTAAAAAAGAGCTCAGTTTAAATATCGTAGTCCTCTGTTGCTTCCCCCCAAGAGGTAAGGATCACAGAGAATAAAATAATATAAATGCCAATGAGCATAGTTAAATAAAGAGGAAAAACAAAAATTAATAAATATTTTTGTTTCCTTCTATCGTGTTTGTTCCGAAACGACACCGGAATAATAAAAAATATTTTGTATATATATATAAAATATATATAAAAAATAAAATTTGTGTGTTGGCGTATCCGAGGCCTACATTGGAAAAGTTAAAAAGGAATTGTAATTACTTGATTGTGGACAAACGAACTTAAAAAAAAAAAAAAA
>JAJJHT010024190.1:0-52085 GCA_021223865.1 Drosophila pandora | reverse complement strand
CACCAAACCAACAGCAGAAATTATATTCATCGGCAAGTTTGGTCTTTTAGTTTTATAACTTTTTAGTTTTATAACTTAAATATAATTTAAAAAAAAAAAAATCCAATATGTCGACAAAAGAAAAAAATCGCTATTATAGAAGACCAGGTGCGTCTCACCCGGCAAGTAGATGCGCTTCTCGCAAAAAATTCTTATTTAGAAGAGGATAGGGATTCTCTTAAAAACATCGTACAGGCTCTGTACGAACCATAATCATTTGGTTCAACTTGGTGCTGTAGAGCACGAATATTTTACTAAAAATCATTTCGATAGCATGCTATCAAAATTCAAGTCCGTTAAGGAAAAAATTAAAAAAAATACTGTCTTGGATGAGTTATTTTCTAGGCTTGAGGGTGCCATAAAGAACCTCGAGGATTACCTCGAGCAAACTTATATAGAAATCCAGGAAAGGAAAGCTGAAACCTTTCCGATAAGAATTAAAAAATTAAAAATATTTCTCAGCAGAGTAGAAACAGTGTCCGATTTAATAAATATTGAAGGGCTTAATAATAAAGATATGCCCAAAATAAAAGAGCTCAGAGAAGATGTGGAAATACACATTGAGTTTCCAGTTTCTTTGGAAACTCCAAAGATTGGGACCATTTTTATGAATTATTCAAGGAGCTTGTGCATTCAAGAATGGATTTAAGCCCATCCTTGAAGCTAAGCTACCTTAAAAGTGCTCTAAAAGGGGAAGCACGAAATGTGGTCTCCCATTTATTGCTTGGCTCAGGCAATAATTATGATGTAGCCTGGGAGTTGCTCATAAAAAGGTATGAGAATAATAGAAAAATATTTTCAGACCAATTGAATCGCCTGATTGATCTTCCAAAAATAACTTTGGACTCATATAGGCATTTAAAAAATACAATTGATTCTATAAATGAATCAATTTATATGATGCGTCTCAAAGCAAATCTTACCGAAGAATCAGATTGCATTTTTGCGCATATTATTAAAAAGAAATTTAATATTGAGGCTCTGCAACAATATGAGGGCCAAGTAAAAAAGTCAAATGACATTCAAAACTTGAAAGATGTCATAGAATTTTTAGATCAACGGCTTAGTTCGTTGACATCAGTTAGATATGAGTTGCCAACTAGAAAAATAAAAAAAAAAACAAGAAAGGAAAGCTAACTTCGGGCGGAACCGAAGTTTATATACCCTTGCAGTTGAGTTGCAGTCCGCTAGGTGGCGCCACGCATCTTATATTATTAGATATATAACGGATCGTATATAGTCGGCCGATCCTTATGAAATTTGGCATATTGAATTATTTTGCCCAAAGGGGCATCCATTGAAAATCCCATCCTTCTAACTTGAAAAACAACGAAGTTATGGCATTTCCGATTAATCAGTTATATGGCAGCTATAGGATATAGACGGCCGATCCTTATGAAATTTGGCAGATCGGATAAGTTGGCCCAAATTAGAATCCATAGAAAGTCCCATCCTTCTGACTTAAAAAAAAACGAAGTTATGGTATTTCCGATCAATCAGTTATATGGCAGCTATAAAATATAGTCGACCGATCCCGGCCGTTCCGACTTATGTACTGCCTGCAACAGAAAGAAGGGTGTGTGCAAAGTTTCAACTCGATAGCTTTAAAACTGAGAGACTAGTTTGCGTAGAAACAGACAGACAGACAGACAGAAAGACAGACAGACAGACGGACAGACGGACATGCTCATATCGACTCAGGAGGTGATCCTGATCAAGAATATATATACTTTATAGGGTCGGAGATGTCTCCTTCACTGCGTTGCAAACTTTTGACCAAAATTATAACACCCTCTGCAAGGGTATAAAAACATACAAATAACCAAGCATGCGCGATGTGCAAAATGCCCGGGCATCAATTAATTTTTTGCTATAAATTTAATATGTATATAGCTGGCTATTTGGCCGGGGCATTATGATTATATAACAACACTGTAGCACAATATTGTATTGCTACAGTGGATGCTTCCTATAATGACCCATGCATACTACATAAGCCCAATCAGTCACATTCACAGGTAGGAAATAGCTTAATGACAGTCTGTAACTTGCGGTTTTCTGTGGCTGATAAAAATAGTTTCTCGCTACTCGTTTCTATCGCATGCACTTCGGGAAGATTGGGTTCATAGTTAATAGAAATTCCGAATTGATCCAAAAGTCAACTCCACATATTATTTATAGTGATATAGAAGGAACAATTATGTTAAAAACTCAAAATTGTTTTGAAAGTTGTTGTATACCAATGGTATTACTATTGAACCATAAATTTCTTGACGTTTCTCGTCTGCTGTACATACTCTTCCTCTTCGTTTTATATATTGCTTTGCATCTACGATTGTTTTTGCTAATTCTCCGCCTATGATGCTTTTGTTTGCACCACTATCTAATAATGTATAGTAAGGTTAATTGAAAACAAGAAAGGAAAGCTATCTTCGGGCGGAGCCGAAGTTGATATACCCTTGCAGTTCAGTCGCTGTCCGATAGGTGGCGCCACGCATCTTATATTATTAGATATATAGCAGATCGTATATAGTCGGCCTATCCTTATGAAATTTGGCAAATCAGATTCATTTGTCCAAAATAGAATCTGTACCAAGTCCCATCTTTCTAACTTAAAAAACACCAAAGTTATGCCAATTTCGATCGTTTTATGACAGCTATAGGATATAGTCGGCCAATCCTTTGGCCAAACATAACACATTTACACAAACATAACATTTTGGTCAAACATAACATGTGTGGAAAGTCCCAGCCCTCTAACTTAAAAAACACCAAAGTTATGGCATTTCCTATCAATCAGTTATATGGCAGCTATAGGATATAGTCGACCGATCCCGGCCGTTCCGACTTATATACTGCCTGCAAAGGAAAGAAGGATGTGTGCAAAGTTTCAACTCGATAGCTTTAAAACTGAGAGACTAGCTTGCGTAGAAACAGACAGACAGACAGACGGACAGACGGACATGCTCATATCGACTCAGGAGTTGATCTTGATCAAGAATATATATACTTTATAGGGTCGGGTATGTCTCCTTCACTGCGTTGCACACTTTTGACCAAAATTATAATACCCTCTGCAAGGGTATAAAAATGTGAAGCTTAACAAATGGACGATTATCTTGACCTTTTGGTGTAAGGCTCGAGACTTTATACGTTGAGAACTTTTTCAAACTGTTCCAAAATTCGAATTTTGGTATTTCATTGAAACCAATTTAGATCTTCTTAACTCATATTCTTTAACTCCAATGTGATACGGCTTTATAATTTTAGGTCTAATTTCTACGTTCTTCATGCACTTCATGGACGTTGTCTTTATTGCAAACACCTTTTGGCTATCTGTCTCTAAAACCGAAACTTCATCTTGTTGGTCCTCTATAGAGACGGCATTAATTGTACGTCTAAAATTATTTTGTAAATTCCCTTGCTTGTACTTAATGTTGCCAAAGAAGACCTCATGTTTTTGACACTCTCTTCTCAACGCTGACAATGATGGGGTATCCACATGCAAAAGCTCATGATACTCTGGTCTTAGTTTGTTTTTAACTTCTGCTACGATTTCTTCATCATACATTGGTTCTCGTAAGGCATCAGTAATTGAAACCATGGCATCTAAGAATTCATCGAAACTCTCGTTTTGGCCCTGTTTCCGTAAGGTATCTTTAATGTCTCTTTCTGTACGTTGATCTTTGTACCTCTCTCTTAATCTAGTACAATCTAGTCTCTTAATCCAATAAAAATTCAAAGCTGGTCCAGCAAAAAGTAAATGTCCAAATTTGTAAAGCAATACAAAACTTAAATTTAAACTTTGGGATGTTAAGCAGTTAACTCAATAAATAAAATCTTCTACTGAGATATCGCTAAGCAGCCCTGTAAATTTGATATGCCAATTCAAAATAACATTAGCAGTTTTATCTGAAACAGGTTATTAAACTACCGGCGAATTATTATTACATCTGTTACAGTGATTGGATCGTGCTCCACTGTCTAAACTTATACGAGAATGGTTTAAGCGTGCAAGAAAATCCCTTTCGAGTTGCGGTTCTTCTGGGTTTTCTCGAGGAATCCCGTTTATTAAAAGTTGTACGAACTTCTTCGGACAAGGTTGCTGCCATATTTATACGAAACGACTCCACAGAACTTCCTATCAATTGTTATATTCTTTCTTCGCTAATACCATTACAATCGACATTAGCCTGAGGATGTGTTACATCCTGGCGTGATGTAGCTCCTAGACTCGTTCGAGGGTTTACATTTGCATTCGTCCTTTTGTGAGATCGGTTATTAGGTCTGTTTCTAGGAATTGTTCCGGTAGTTGTGTTATTGTTTCCACTAGCTTTAGTTGTCCTAGGGTGGGGAACGTTCACTTCTGCATTAGTCGGATTTTGACTTTCAATCTGAGCTCGCTGACAAGCACTTCGATAGATCGGACAAGTTTCATTATATTTCTATAAATTGGCGATGGAGTCTGTGTTTACATGAGGTCTTCACATATTCTCCTTGAATATTGGTATCATTGCATATAGTGCAGCTTATTGTAGTATCTCTCTCATTGGACATTCTTGCTACCAAGTTTTCTAAACTACGTCTGACTGCCATTATATAAATCTGTATGTTTTGTTAGTAATTTACTTATTTGCTTTTCATTGTTGTAGGGGTCTTACTCCGAGTAAAGCTAACTTCACTTTTCAGCTAAGGTATCTCACATTCCTTTCATTTGGGTCTATTGAACTATTGTGGAAACTGTCAATTAAAAAATGTCTTGGCAAGAATGCTCAGCAAAACTAATCTCCAATTCTAATTGTTTTCCGAAAATAATTTTGGGAATTACATTTAGTTGGTATCGAACCGATATAAATTTAGAACGAAAAATCCAAAACTGATATTGCTAAGCCTAATGATATACAAGAAATAGATATATTTAATAAACGTGAGTCTTGATCACTTGATTGGCTATCACCAAACTTTGTCATCCAAAAGATCTCTTGATTTAAATTGCGAACTTTTGGCCATAACGGATTTTTGGGAACGGGTGAAATTGTGTGGGAATATATCTACATATCGTGCTTCACGTATGGTCATCTTGTACTATATACCTTGTACCCACGTGTTCCACGTTTGCCCACGTTGGCTCCACGGTTGACTCCAACATCGGCTCCACGATTGGGAGCCATTTTATCTGTAACGTCCTGGCTCTGATCGGGAGCACGCACTGTCTGTTGCTGGCCTAGCTCAGGGCCAGAGGGAGGGTTCTTGTGCTTCCCCAAATCAGGGGTTACCAAATAAAAGAAGTCTTCGACAGTGCTAAATAGAGGAGAGGCCAAAGTTGCGGGGGGAATAGAGAATGAGGATACCAGCTTAGAGAACTCAGGAGTAATAGATCTCCTCTTTACCCGCCCTGCCTTGTTGTACCATTATCATTGGGCAACCCATGTTGCGTTAGCTTGTCTCTGGAAACCCCACTAAAATATTAAGACGCGATTCATTATATCTGCGAATTTGGAGTCTAATTTTTTTAAAGTTAGGAGTTAGGAAGACGAGGTGGAAGTTAGTCAGTGATAATTTTTTTCTTCACCGTTCTTGGCGGATGTTCTTGTACGAAACTTTTCTCTGACCAAAAACTGACAAATCCATTCGTATTGAACTTGAAAGGCACGCGTATTTTGAAAGATAACTTGTTTCTGGTGTAGGTTTATTTAAATTTAGTAATATCGGAGACCTTTATGTCAGCTTTTGTTTCTGCTTTGATGTAAGCCGAAATATCAATCTCAGAAGTGTCAGGGGCATGGCGGGAAATAAGTGTGTTTCGGGGTCACCTGTAATATTTCTTGTAACTCAGTAATTAATACTGCAGCATCAGTTCGAACCGGGGATCCGGAGGGTTTATTACGCTGCTCGGTGACTTTTAATAGAGCTTGAATTAATGGGTTAAGTGATATCACTTGGAGCGATGCCACAGAGAACACACACACATAATGGTCATTTATACTGACATATTCGGAAACCGAATTTTTCCTAGGCCCAGCTTTTGGGGTAGCCAGAGATATGAGCGGCAGTATAATTGTCGATTGAACATGCTGATTATTTATTTAGCAGCTGAAGCAGCTGACATTTACCAGCTTAAGACTACTGTGGATCAAGCGCACAGAGTTGGTTATTGATTTTGCGGAAACCACTGATCAACTCTTTAAATCCACTTTTGGTCTGTCTCATAAACGACCTCATTTTATCATGAACAGCACGACAATCAAACGTCAACAGCAGATGGATGGTCACGTCAGAGTCAGCAATGGATGGAAGGCTGGGATGCAGAGATTATTTTATAACAAGACTTAATCGCACATACAAGTTTATATTCCATGATTATTTATTTAATTTATTTTTATTTAAGGGGGCATGCGCACTTGTAAATTTCAAAAAATCGAATTTTTTTTTTGCATTTTCTTAAAGTATATACATTTAGAAATGTGTCCACAAAATTTTGAAATGATCCGGTGAAAATTCAGTGAGATACACATGTTTAAAGGGAGGGGCGTCCGGTAAGCGTAATGGTGAGTTGAAACTTTAAACACGATTTTCTCAAAACTACGTTTTCAAAGTCGGTGACCACTCTTACTCGAAAACTAGTGACCCGATTGTCTTGAAATTTAGCATGCTTTTTTATTACATAATAATCTAGTACTTAATCGAAGGATTTTTTTTTTTATGCAAAACTTTTTTTTTTACAGCTGAAAAACTACCGATTTTTTTGACGAAAAACGATTTTTCAACTTTGAAAGGTCGCTATTTTGTCAAATATTTTTTTTTTTTAATATCCTTCGATTAAGTACTAGATTTACTTTTAATAAATGTAAATCCGTTTCATTTTTTGAATTCAGACTATCCAGTTTTTCACAGTGTTGGTCACCGCAACTCGCCTTTTTCGGATGGACCTCACTTCGACGGGGCATAACTTTGAAACCCCTAAATATTTTCTACTTTTTTTTTTCAAATTTAAGTTATAATAATGTACTTTCACATAATAAAACAATTTTTCAAAAAAATTCAATAGTTTACGAGAAAAAAATTCGGAAAAAATGCCTATTTTTTGGCCCTCCAAGTGCGCATGCCCCCTTAAGTTTTTAAGTACCTTGAATAATTGTACCAGCTAAACGAAAAAGGGATATTAAAGACATTAGTGTGGGTTGGTATAACTGTAAAACTGTAAACTACCTGAGGGTTTCGGCGTCTTGTCATATTGTGGAAGGACTACCTAAGGAGATGGCGCCTTTGTGGCGGTAGTGGGTGGCTTGCCGTGTGCGCCCGGATCCTGCCTTCGTTTTTTGGCCAGACTCACTCGTCATTGCCAATTTTTTTTTTGGTTTTTTTGGGATATAGCTGTGGGATTCTTCGCTTTATTCATAGCTGACCTTAACTGAAAAGGCCATTCACTATCCGCAACCAGTTCGGTAGCCCTAAGCTAGGCATCCTAGGAGCCATCTCACAAACTCTTTGGACCGAATTTAGAATATATTCTGGAACTTCAAAATAATGAAAAAGATCTTCCTTTTATGTTTATATGAGCAGTCTTAATGACATTGGCTTCGAGAGAGCGTTGAACCCAATGTATCCGCATATGTCACTTCTTTCCAGCAGTATTTATTTTTCCCAACGATAAGACTCCCAAATAACTTTTAAAGGTTCAATAAATTTTGTTTTTGGTAGTCTACTTAAAATAGCTTCGATTAACGATATTGGATAAGCATCCTTTACTTCGACGGAATTAACCTTTCTACTATCGACACCGAGTCACATTTTTCTTGGTTTCTTTATTAAAACTACTCGAGACTAGAGATCCATGGGTTAGAGAGTTCATATTAGGGATCCAAGAGCTGTTAGATGCTTACATAGATTCTTATATCCGAATCAAAATTGGTCAAGCTCATCATACATACGTTTATCTATTGCGGCAACATGGCATAGTGGCGCTGCTATATCGGTTTTCGGAATTAACTACGAAGTACGTCCTGTCTAAAAAATTACGGGAACCAATTTTTTCATCCGTGCGCTGAGGAAATGTCAGCTGTAGTGGAGCAGCATGCAAATGGGAACAGCAATGATTAAATGATTAAAGGAGCAATTTGCTGCGGCACGAAGAATGGAAAGTAGTCGGAGCAACACGCAGGAACTTTGTATACAGAGGTTATGGTACTGAGTAAAAAACTCTGTTCGGTTGTTGTTCGAGACTGAATTTGTTTTAGATAACGTGCTTTTCTTTCTGTTATTTTTTTTCATATTATGTTGGTGAATAAGCATGTCACTTGGTCAGCTACAAAAAGCGACAAGAAGTAGGTTGGCTCCCAGCTCATTCATCATACCTCAATACACAGTGTAACAGTGATTTTGAACTTTTGAAGTGACATGGTAGGAATTGTTTATTGGGTCGTGTATATCACAATACCATGTTTGAAATATTTGTAACACCCTCAAAATCTTGATTTCTGGTTAAAAAACCGTTTTTCGGGACTTCTTTGCGCTTAAAAAATCCTGAACGCGTTTTTTTTCAACCGATTTCAAAGTTTTCGGTGTTTTGCATTAGTTAAATGTTGTAGCTTTTGAAAAAAATATATCTTCGATTTTGTTAAACAAAAACGACAAAATTTTTACACCTGAAACGTGTTTTTCAGATTTCGACGCCAGTTTTTTGGTACAACTTACAAAAATTCTGTCATCCATGCCACATATCAATTTTGTCTCATTAATTCTTAATAAAACGAGACAAATTTTATTAAAAAATAATGAAAATTGATGAAGTTATAACGCTTTTCCCAAAAAAAGTCAATTCAACCTAGCGAGCGCTCCGGAGTAACAATATTGCTTTCTTGTGACAAAAATTCTGTCATTTATGACACATAAAAATATTGTCTCATTAATACTGAATAAAACGAGACAAATTTCATTAAAAATATATTATAAAAAGTTTCTAAAGCAGCTTGGGTATCGCAAACAGTTTAGCAGCTCCGCTGTATTTTTTAATAACTGTCTTGGAACCTTTCTTATAAAGCAAAATAATAAAGGATTCATTCAACCGGTTGGGAAAACATTTGTTTTAAATTTAATTTGATAGTAAGAGGATAAAATAGAACATCTAAGCACTGCCTATGAATACATCTGTAGAGTTCGTATTCATATGTTGCCATATCGGAAAAATAAGTTCATTGAAAAAATGACGCAAAGAAATTAGCAATACCAAGAATTAAGGTATCGAAAAAAATTTGTATAAATTTGGTATTGGCGAAAGAAAGAAAACAAGTTGAGCTTACATTTCATAATACAACGTTTGTTAAAGTTAATAAGTTTTTTAAGAATATTTAGCAAGATTGACTGATGAAAAAATCCTTGGATCCTGGGCTTTTTGTGAGCTCTTTATTTTCTCAAAAAAGAATCTAGGATTCCATTCAATATGTTTTATAAACGCCAAAACAGACAGAGGAATTAACCAACCAACAACTTTTTGGATGCTACAAGCAACAAGAAAATATTTGAAGAAATGCTTAACAACTTAAGACCTAGAAGTTCTGTTTTAAGTGTATTATTGGGCATTTCGAATTTCTGTTTAAATGATATTCATAATTTTTCTCATTTCCAAGCTTCGTATTTGTTGTTTACAAATACATCATTTATAAGATTCCCCTGTATGAAAAAGTCGCTCCTGAATTGGTTCCACTTAATAGACCATGAACAGCAAAATCACAGCGTGTAACGATATCTATTTACTTACTTAAGCGAACAGTGCTTTTATTACTACTAACAACTAAAGGCGATTGAATTGGTACTTTTAGGAGCTTTGGTTTATTCTTTAAAAAAAATGTATTGTATGGATTATTTTTTAATTTTCTTTTTAAAACTAAATATTGTGTACTTGGTTTTTTGTAACAAACAAAATAGTCCTAATATTTATGAAATACTTGATGGGCTTATGACTCCTTTTAATGTATTTAAAAAATCTGCGGTAGCGGCCGAAACAAAAACAGAATTAGAAGAGTTAAATTTGTATATGAACTACAACAGGTAAGAGTCTACAACCATTTATTAACCGATTGACCAAACTTTTTATTTCCAGAAAATTAATAAGTAATTTTATGATATGTAATTATCTTACCAAAGAAATTATACATGATACAAAAATTTACAAAATTTTACATCCATCAGTTCAAAATGACTTTATTTTTCAAATATCGGATTTACCAAGGTAATGATATATATTATTAATTAAAATGAATTACAATGTATCCTCAATTAATTTTAAAAATTTTGTATATCAAATAATTTCTTGACACTTAAATTTTCGCCGAAATCATTGTTGACCACTATTTAAAAATTTTTCCAATGTTCCATTCACAATGGAAAACATTTTACTTAATCTTATGCATAAATCATGTAGCTATACCTTATAGATTGCTTGAGAAATATTCATAAATAAAGCAGTTCAGTGTTGACTTTATCAGATTCAACGACGTCATATGAAATCGAAATTGATTGAATCGAACGAAATTAATTTTGTTATTGAATTATGGAAATGAATGTGTTTGATCTGTACTTCGAGGGAATTGTGATATATTTGCCTGGCGTTACAATCATTATTTGTTTAATTATTTATTATGATGGGTGTGTAAGTGTTCGACCAGAAACCCCCCAAAAGCCCACACCAGTCCCGCAAATCTTATAAATTTAGCTGTGGAGGACCCTGGCAGGACTGAGTCATCTCCCCAGCCATAGAAAAGTCCTTACACAAAATTGAACTTTTATGAGGGAGGAGTGAGTGAAGTATGCCGGAACAGTCTTGTATTTTGGAGACCGCCGCTAACTTTCTGCTGATTGTCTGCTGTTAGGATGCCGTGTTGTTGTTTTTGTGTCAAGTTTCTGGCAATTTTTGCGTACCATCTGGTTGTGTTCTTATTCCGTAACCTTGACTTTGTGCCAACAAATGACCAGATTGCATGGTAAATTGTAAAAGTCGAATGATACCGAGATCACTACAGTGGCCTTGGTGACACCTTCGGATGTCCGAGTAAATTTAGACTCGTCATGGTCGTTCTTTCAGTTCGGCCTTGATATCGGATTCGGAGATATTAATTAAATAAAGGGTATTAATGGTCACAATTAGTGCGCGATTGACCGCGAAACAGGAGAATTTAGAGATTGGCTTGTTTGAATTTTTTGCGGAGATGATGAGAATTTTGAATTTTTTTTACCCCGTTTCAGAACGTTCAGATAATTTGTCCAAAAACTCGAAAAAAGAAAGTATATTTTTTTTTTATTTTGGGCTCTCGCTGAGAGAAGCAAAGCGGTTGTCCTCTACGATAGGAAGGGACGATAGGAGAGAAGCGTCCGCACTCGAAGAGAGGTAGTCTGAGCTTTACAATCTCAGAGGCACAATTCATGGACTTCTTTAACACTCACGGAGACAGATTTCTAAATGTGGACAACTATATATATATACATGATTGGCGCAGTCTCTGATAGTGCTTGATGAATACGATCAAAAACCACCTTAAAAACCCTTGCCTCATTGAAGGGACTTGGCGTCAATGTATCCACATGGTATGCTTTTTAAGTGGTCTTGCTCACCGATAAGGTTGACATAGGGGTTGATATGTCGGTTTATTCATTTTATGACCTAGTTGGTAAGTAGTCGCTTTAAAATAAGTAATGCATTCCGTATAGTAGATTACAACTAAGCATTATCAAGTAAGTATGAATGGTAAAAAAATATGCACGCTCTACGGCCGTATGTATAGCTATTTAGTATATATTTATGTATGTATGATAGCCGCGATGCTTCGAATTTTCAAGTCTTATCAATTGCCGTTTACAAGAAAGTACTACTAAACAGAGTCGTAATGGAAAAAAAAGGCGTTTTAAATTTCAATCAACATCTTTAGCTCTCAGGTCTACACACATTATGGTACCAATCATATCTATCTGGCGTTTGAAATATCAATAATTAAATAAAATCCAGTAACTAAGTGGATATTCTGCGTTGTGGAGGGATTGGCTGCTGGACGAGCTCACAATACGCAGTTGGCGTTGAGCTGCTGATATGGCGTCAGGTCTTTGGTGATCAAGAAGAGCGCTCCATCGCTCACCATCTTGCACATAAGAGCGCCCAGGTTCTTGGCATCGTCGATGCCCGAGTGGGCCCTGCGCTCGAACACCAGTCCCACATGGGAGAGGGCGTCGCTGAAGTTGCACGGACGGTACTTGTACCAGGATCGGTAGATGGCTCTCACATCGATCCACTGATTGAAGTAGGCGGCCTTGCACATCCGCTTGCGAGAACACTCCTTGGCCAGGCATATGCCAAAGTCCCAGTCCGTCCAGGTGACGAAGGCGCAATTCCCCAGCACATTGGACTTGTTCATCTTGGGCAGCGTCAGGTTGCGGGCCCGCAGCTCCTTGCGGAACATCATCAGAGCCGTCTGCAGGGGCACTCCGCCGTCCACTGTCTTCTGCTGAAGGGGTCTATTCGAGCAGAAAATTGGCAACTCAGTAGAGAGAGATACCCCTACAAACGATGCTGGAATTCCTGCAGCAAAGAATCAGAGTATTGAGCTCAGAATAGATAACGGTATCATATAAAAATAAGTCTAAAAATCTGACGTGCGCACCCAGTACATCGGGAACATAAGCATCGTGCTACTACTGCACAGCTCAAAATGACGCGATATATATATTATATGTCAGGTTTTGCGTTCAAAAACAGTATCTGAAAGGTTAAATTGGGTAAAAAACAATTGTCAAATGTTGTCTGTAAGCGGCAAGCAAGAATTACAACCTTTTTGCGACAACAATGGTAGCGGTCCAGGCAGATAACGGTCAAGCAGCTAATTTTCGAGCCCTGCCAGAATCAGGATCACAAATCAATATGAACACTGAACGACTAGGAGCAGGAAGAACCAAAACTTAAACTGAATCAGCCATAGAATGTGGCGTTGGTGATTGGACTGAAGGTCCATTGAAGGATTGATTGAAAGGTTTGGAAGCTGGACCATTTGGAAAATCAAAAGAATCATCGATATCCGTCAGAGGTTCATTTTTAGGAACACTTTGTAGAAAATCTGAAAAGGACAAAAGGTGGAAGATTTATTATAAAACTGCCACTCACCGAACTCCCTTCAGCCCAGTGGAAGTCAAAAGATATTTCCTGGTTTTCTGAAACCTGGCAGCACCATCAAATTACGAGTGGTGCTTCGTGCAAAACATCAATTGGAAAATCCTTGAACGACATTTTACATATAGGCCCCACCGTTTAAAGAGAACACACAAGCTGCGCTTCAGAACACACAATATTTGTTCACGGAGGACATTTACTGCCAAGCTGAGGTCAATCCAGATAATAAGTTCAATCAATCTATAGTTTGGAGAAATTATCCATCTGAGGATCGAAATTACTCAAAACAGTCACATATGGAATCAAGACAGCCCCATTTCTAGCCACAAAGTGCATAAATTATCTAGCAATCCGATCAGGGGACTGTTAGGGTCTGCGACACTTGAAAATGAGTTCTATCTAAATGGGTGCGACTTTGGAATACAGTGTCAAAAGTCTCGGCTTCATATGGATGCCCAATAAAGACCAACTTTGCGGACGAATGCAACAATGCGGAGCTATGGTTATAAAAAAATTGTCTGCACTGAGTTATCACAAATCTTCGATAGGTTTAATTGCAGCATTTGTCGTAAAGGCAAATTTATTCACGCAACGCCTCTGAGAATTCCAGGTTCCAGTCACACACACACAGCTGTGTTTCAAGTCCAGTCTGTCAGCCGCAGCAATCTTTAAATAAATTACAAATTGTGGAAAGGTTCCAGTCACACACACACAGCTGTGTTTCAAGTCCAGTCTGTCAGCCGCAGCAATCTTTAAATAATTTACAAATTATGGAAAGGTTCCAGTCACACACACAGCTGTGTTTCAAGTCCAGTCTGTCAGCCGCAGCAATCTTTAAATAAATTACAAATTGTGGAAAGGTTCCAGTCACACACACACAGCTGTGTTTCAAGTCCAGTCTGTCAGCCGCAGCGAAGCAACCCTTGACCAGACTGGAGTTGTGCGCAGCAGTCCTAAGTGCAGAAATTACGATTGTGGCAAATCGGACAGCCAAGAATTAGAAGTAATGGAACAGTCTCAGAGGGATCACGTTTCATCCCCCAAATTGACGTCGTATCCATAGAAAAAACAGCTAGCAAGCTCTCGCGCAACAATATGTGGTTTTATGGGCTCCTGTTCTTCCATGTATCAAAGAAGAACTGGACAAAGATTCCAGCCAGTTTTTCGATAAATTTAGAACAAAAAACAAAGTTTTTCAGCTTGGCGGCCGCTAAGGATATATTTAAAGGATACAACTGCAGGCACAGTAAGTCCTTCCAACAGATTGTTGCATACATGCTGCGGTTCTGTTATAAGCCTAACGGGGTGCCAAGAAAAACACTATGTCTAAGGAACCATGCTCGCACCATTATCCTGCGTACAATTCGCGAATAATGGTGCGAAAAGCGAATTCAACGCGGAGTGCAAACAGCTCAAACATTACAAAACAGTGGACAAAAAGAGTTCCCTTGTAACGTTGGCCCCCATCTTTGGATGTGATAGGTAGATTCGAGTGGGAGGAAGACTAGCACATTCTAATCTTTCCAATGATGCAAAACATCCAGTAGTTTCCCCTTCAATAACTAAATTCAAATGAACTCAAATGAAATCATCAAAATTGTCCTTTTTGCATTTTATCTGATTCTACATTTATTATATCTTTATAAAAACTTAAATTAGTAACGTGGAATAAATCGTTGTCCGATTCATAAGTAAGAACATTCTTGATGTTTTTGAACAGGAAAAAATCATGGCTTGAATAATAAACAAGAAAGGAAGTTGATATACCCTTGCAGTTGGGCCATTTTTGATCGTTCAGTTATATGGCGGCTATTGGATATAGTTGACCGATCCCTATGAAATTTGGCAAATAAGATTATATTGCCCAAAATGGAATCTGTACCAAGTCCCATCTTTCTAACTTAAAAAACACCAAAGTTATGCCAATTCCGATCGTTCTATGACAGATATAGGATATAGTCGGCCGATCCTTAATGAAATTTTGTACACAAAATATTTTGGTCGAATATAATATGTGTGGAAAGTTCCAACTCTCTAACTTAAAAAACACCAAAGTTATGGCATTTCCGATCAATCAGTTATATGGCAGGTATAGGATATGGGCGACCGATCCCGGCCGTTCCGACTTATGTACTACCTGCAAGAAAAAGAAGGATGTGTGCAAATTTTCAACTCGATAGCTCTAAAACTGAGAGACTAGTTTGCGTAGAAACCGACAGACAGACGGACATGCTTATATCGACTCAGGAGGTGATCCTGATCAAGAATATATAAGTTAACTGAAGTTAACCGCGCAAAGGCAATGTCCGATTACTTAAGAGCTCGCTCTGGCCAAACTGGTGACACAGCGTCTGGCCGGATGCTCGTGCACAGCCGGCGAACACTGTATATTTGCGTGGCCGCTATGAAATACATTTTTGTTAGCTTTAAGTTTCGGTTTTGACTAAACTCCGGCACAAGCCGTAAAATGCAATTCACTTGTAAAATTGGTAACTCAGCCTCAAGGGCGGTAACAATGGAGTTAGTAACTCCCAACATAACTTCCAGCGAAGTTCCCTATATCCCTTGGCAACCGCCAGGTATATTATAACATCCTCTACTGAAGAAATCCTCTCCAGCAACGAACATACAGCTATACCTACCCCTTAATTTAATTAATTTGCGCCCATCGTAAAATCATGTAAGTAAGCACTTTCACCCATAGTTCCTTCACGTCTGCATTGGTTTTATGTTAAATAAAAAATACAACAAGAAAGGAAAGCTAACTTCGGGCGGAGCCGAAGTTTATATACCCTTGCAGTTGAGTCACAGTCCGCTAGGTGGCGCCACGCATCTTATATTATTGGATATATAGCAGATCGTATATAGTCGGCCGATCCTTATGAAATTTGGAAAATCAGATTATTTTGTCCAAAATAGAATCTGTACCAAGTCCCATCTTTCTAACTTAAAAAACACCAAAGTTATGCCAATTCCGATCGTTGTATGGCAGCTATAGGATATAGTAGGCCGATCCTTATGAAATTTTGTACATAAGAAATATTAGTCAAATATAACATGTGTGGAAAGTTCCAACCCTCTATCTTAAAACAACGAAGTTATGGCATTTCCGATCAATCATTTATGTGGCAGCTATAGGATATAGTCGACCGATCCCGGCCGTTCCGACTTATGTACTACCTGCAAGGAAAAAAAGGATGTGTGCAATGTTTCAACTCCATAGCTTTAAAACTGAGAGACTAGTTTGCGTAGAAACCGACAGACAGACGGACCGACGGACAGACGGACAGACGGACATGCTTATATCGACTCAGGAGGTGATCCTGATCAAGAATATATATACTTTATAGGGTCGGAGATGTCTCCTTCACTGCGTTGCACACTTTTGACCAAAATTATAATACCCTCTGCAAGGGTATAAAAAGTAGTGAAATTGTGTTACACTGACAGCTAAAAAACTGCAGCCCCTTTAACATTTTTTTTTGTACATTATTTAATTTCCATTAATTGGCTGACGGTTTAGCATTGTACTTTTATATACATTTTTTTGTAAACAATACAAATTTTACACAAATTTTTTATATAAACCATTTTAGAATATTTACTTCCCAATATTTTTTGCAATTTATTTTTCGGTATGAATAAGTAAATAAACATTTTTATAAAACAACGCAAAAGTTGCAGAATAGAAAATTCTTAACCAAGACAAAAAGTCACTAACTCAAAATTTAATTTCCAATCAAAAATAATTCATATAATTGTGTGCATTTAATTCAGCTTTTATATGTCTCTTTTGTTACACAAAAACTCTTGGTATTAGCTGCACAGTCTTGGTTATTTACTTTCCCTTTCCGTTTTGTTTCCCCACTCCATTTTTGGGAATACGATACGGCCGCGCGGGTGTGGCACTTTGTTATTATTATTTTTATCTTTGTGTCATAGCGGAGGCTCAGTCTCCGCATACCCTTCACCTTGCCTCTAATTGGCAAAGCAATAGTGCAGTTCGACGAGCCCGCGCACATAACTAAAACGAAGGCACAGCCCTCGCAAGCCCCCTCACATGAACATGAATTTGTTTTTTTTTCTCGGGTTTTATACATAACTACGGCTCCACATGAGCAATCCCTTCCGACGATTTAGAAGCGTAAAACAATTCTCCAGTGATTCTGAGTCCGAGTTCGAAAGACCGGCCAGATCTTCCACCCCAAAAAGCGCAATTGCTAGAGCACTCATACACGCAAAAATGGCTTTCAGCATGGAACAAATGACAGCCACCATACAGGCGGCCGTTCAACATGCCGTTCAAGAAGCCAATATCGAAAGCCAACGTAGGGAAAACGAACTTCGCCTGGCTATACAGCGGCTGACCGAATAAGTCAACGCAGTGCAAATCGCTCTTGCGCAAGCGAAAGCTCCCAAAATCAAAACATATGAACCCATAGAAATGAGGGACAACGTCATATGTGACGAGCCCCTAGATGCCGTCAAGTGCCTGCCCGAATTTACGGGAGCGCAGGAAGCATACGTTTCCTGGCGGCAAGCGGCGGTAGCCGCATATTATGTTTTTAGGAACTATGTAAATAGCTCTCGCCATTATCAGGCCGTCATAATTATTAGGAGTAAAATAAGAGACCCTGCCGATGCCGTGCTATCCTCGTTTGGCACTGTTCTGAATTTCGACGCGATTATAAATCGACTCGACTTTAGGTACAGTGATAAGCGTCAGATTCACGTTATCGAGCAGGAGATGGGTACTCTCAGGCAGGGAAATATGACCCTACTGCAGTACTATGACGAGGTCGAGAAAAAACTGACCTTGCTCACCAACAAAGCCACCATGTCGTACGAAGCCTCGGCGACAAAGGTTTTGTGTGACAAATTCCGGAACGACACACTTCGAGTATTTATCTCGGGACTTAAGCGTAGCCTTACGGATGTCCTCTTTTCGGCAAAGCCGAAAGATATGCCTTCAGCCCTCGCTTTGGCACAAGAAATAGAATCTAACCATGAAAGGTACTCCTTCGCGGCTTCGTTTGCCAGAAGCCAGGAGAACAAGGATAAAAAACAATATCCAAAAGCACAAGAACACCGTCAGGCTCCTACGCCGGCGAATGCCCAGACAAAAACTGGCAAAACTCCGTACTACACCAAGCAGAGAAAGGCACAGGTGCACTCTGCCCCACACAGCGGAGGCACCACTGAACCCATGGACATTGATCCATCACTTTCCAGGATGCTTAAGCCGTCTCTAGCCCCGGCATACCAAAACAGGAAGCCGGCAGAGTCCGATCGATCGGGTCCACACAATAGGCAGAGGGTTAACCACGTCGTGCAGGGCGCAGGTGAATCCGGGGTGAAATATACCGCCGCAGCTTCAGACGCGGCTCAAGAAATTGAAGACGACGCCATTAAGGAACATGATTCGGACGTCATTAATTTTTTAGGGGAAAGTCCCTGCTACCCGTCATCAGGCGAAGAGTAGCGGGACTAGAAATAAAGCTTTTAATAGACACGGGCGCGTTAAAAAATTTCATCCGTCCGTTTAAAGGGTTGAAAGGCGTCCGCCCAGTAGATTCACCATTTCCAGTACATTCTATCCATGGCGTTACCACAATCACAAAAAAATGCTTCGTATCCCTATTTAACTTGAAGGCCACGTTCATCATCTTACCAGATTTGTCCACCTTTGATGCCATCATCGGCCTTGACCTGTTAAAACAGGCAGGGGCATCGCTTTGCCTAGCTTCCGGACACCTCAAATGGGGTTCCGAAATAGAAAAGCTAGAATTCCAAGCATGCCCCAACGTAAATTTTACTGAAGTGGACTGCTCCAGTGCACCACCTTCAGTCAGAAAAGCATTTTCAAAAATGCTAAGCGACAGGAAAAATGCCTTCGTGAACCCAAATGAGGCGTTACCTTACAACACTTCAGTGGTTGCCACCATTAGAACAGTTGATGAGGAGCCCATTTATGCCAGACCCTACCCGTACCCAATGGGGGCAGCCGATTTCGTCAATGGCGAAATTCAAGACCTCCTAAAAAACGGCATGATCAAAAAGTCGACATCCCCCTACAATAACCCAATATGGGTAGTAGACAAAAAGGGCACCGACGAGTCTGGCAACCGTAAGATGCGGCTGGTGTTAGACTTTCCAAAGTTAAATGACAGGACAATACTGGATCGCTATCCCATGCTATGATACTAGGGAATTTAGGCAAGGCCAAGTTATTCACAACGCTCGATTTGAAGTCTGGCTACCACCAAATTTCACTGGCGGAACTTGACCGTGAAAAAACTTTCTTTTCCGTTAACGGGAGAAAATACGAGTTTCGCCGACTGCCATTCGGGTTGAGGAATGCTGCCAGCATCTTCCAAAGAACCATCAACGACATACTGCGAGGGCAGATTGGTAAATTTTGCTATGTCTATGTCGATGATGTTATCGTCTTCTTAGAGGACGAAAACGCCCACATTCGGCACGAAGACTGGGTGCTAAAGAGCCTGCACGACGCCAACATGAGGGTGTCGGCGCAGAAATCGGTCTTCTTCAAAAAAAGCGTTATTTTTTTGGGGTTTATAGTCACTAGCGAAGGGACTAGAACAGACCCACAAAAGGACCGGTCCATCAAGGAATTCCCGGAGCCTAAAAACGTTTTTGAAGTAAGGTCATTCATGGGCTTGGCTAGCCACTATATGTAGGTGCTTCATCAAAGATTTTGCATCACTTCCTCTCTTTATCTTAAAGCGGACGGACGTGTTTTTTTTGTGCGCACTACGTTTTTGTAAAATTTGCAATAAGCTTTCTATAAACAATCGGTGTTTATTTCTTTATTGATATAAAAACAAATTGCAATTTTTTAGATCCGTATCGCTTTGCGTGTGCAGTGATATATTTGGAGGTAAAATAATAATTTATTTAACTTACTTTCCAAACATAGCCCTGCTCTGCTTCTTCATCTCCTACGGTGTTGTTGCTATTCTTTTGCTTCTACTCTCGCTCAATAGAGATTCTTATCTCTATTTCTTTAAAGCTTACTAACTTGCACTAACTGCTCTCTTTAATCTCCCCTTCTCGTTTCCTTGGTACAGTGGTTCAAGGTTCCTCATTAATAAAATAAAATAATATTTTTAAATTAATTATTAATTTTTTTAANATTTTAAATAATTTTTAATAAATTAATTATTCAAATTTTTAATAATTATGGATTTTAAATTGGTCTGTGCATTAAAGTCTACCATCCATTGCTGGCTCTGTGAAAACGTTTTACACGCTAAGTGTGCCGGGTTCACGGCCTCAGTGTCGGATGCAATCTCGCGTAGGTCTGGACTCCACTTTTGCTGTGACGGTTGTCGTGCTGTTCAGGACGAAATGAGGTCGTTCATGAGGCAGACTAAAAGCGGTTTCAAGGAGTTGATTAGTGGTTTTCGAAGAATCAATGACCAACTCTGTACGCTTGATACACAGTTTAGTAGTCTTCAACTACTAAATGAGTCTCCAAAGCGTAAGAAATCCGCTTTTAGTGATGTGCTCGGGTCGAATAATCTTCAGCCTGCTCAGCCGACAACTATGCAGCCGCTTATATCTCTGGCCACCCCAAAGGCCGGACCTGAGAAAAATTCGGCTTCCGAATGTCTCGGACTCAATGAGCAATTGTCCGATATGTCCTCTGTGGCATCGCTTCAAGTGATCCCAGACCAAATAATTCAAACTCCTGTAACAGTCACCAAACAGGGTAATAAACCGTCCAGACCCCCGGTACGCACTGATGCCGCAGTATTAGTTACGGTGGCACCAAAACCCTTGACGGTGATCCCACCATCAAAACACATTTTTGTTTCCCGGCTTCCCCCTGATACTTCGGAGATTGATATCTCGGCTTACATCAAAGCCAAAGCAAAAGCTGACATAAAGGTGGTGGATATTACAAAATTCAAATATTCTTACACCAGGCACACGTCATCTTTCAAAATACGTGTGCCTTTGCAGATGTTCAAGACGATCTGTTCCGCCAGCTTTTGGCCAGAGAACATTTTCGTCCAAGTACATCAGCCAAGTACGGTGAAAAAAAAGATAACCAAACCTGTGGGTGTAAAACTCCCACATGTTAAGGCCACTGATCAACCTTCCACCTCATCTTCCTCAGTCTCAAAAAACTAATGTCTTCATTAACACTTACCTATCAGAATACAAGAGGGTTACGTAGTAAACTTCCCAAACTGTATTCTGATAGTTCTTCTTTTGCATCCCACATTATTGTATTTACAGAAACTTGGTTAAAGCCGGAGATCTTAAGCTCCGAAGTTTTTCCTAGTAGGTACAACCACTTTTAGATGTGATAGAACTTTGCGAAGGGGAGGAGGAGTGCTAATTTCTGTAGACTCCAAATTCGCTTCTGAAGAGGTAAAATCACAAGAGTTTGGTGACATTGAATTTCTTTGCATCAAAATCACTTTGTCCGATCAATCTTTGTATGTTACCTGTTCGTACATACCACCTTCGTCCGAACCGCCAACATACTGGCAACATTTGTCCGCTATTCGTTTGGTTTTCGATCATCTGTCTGATGGTGACCAGCTGATAGCTCTGGGTGATTTTAATATCCAAGAACTTATGTGGTCAAATGTTGATAATTCACCGTCTTTACATGACTTCCCTGAGGGCATGTTCGACATGTCACTCGGGCAAATTAACCACGTTAGAAATTCTTTAGGTCGGCTGTTGGACTTATGTTTCGTTTCTGATCCTGATGGAATTACTCTTTCCAGAACTTTGCCTCTTTCTAACCCTGAGGATCCATATCATCCCACTCTTGAGGTTTCAATCGAAAATAATTACTTTTTTGACCTTAAATCTACAGTTAAATCTCAGAAAGTTCGTTTCTTTCGTAAGGCTGACTTTATGAAATTAAACAAGTTAATTTTGGAATTTGATTGGTCTGATTTACTGGCATGCGAGGATATAAATATCTCATTACAAAAATTTTATTACACTTTGAACATATTTTTCGATGCTTGTGTGCCGTGAAATATCCGTCCGCTTCAACGAATCCGCCTTGGTATACAAGGCACCTTATAAATTTAAAGAATAGTATGAGAAGACTTTTAAACAAACATAGAGTATCTGGCTGTAGAGTTAGTTATTCAAGATACTTAGTAGCTCGGTCCAATTTCACCGTGCATAACGCAGAATGTTATAGGAGTTATATTCGCCGCTGCAGGATTCAGTTTACTCAGGATCCGAAGCAGTTTTATAACTTCGTAAACACTAAGCGTAAACATGTATCTTTTCCCCCACTGCTTACGTTTGAGAACTCTTCTGCGAACACCGATCAGGCGATGGCCGATCTCTTTGCACAGTTTTTTCAAACTACCTATTCACCTAGCAGTAGTTTAGCTCAGCCTTACACTTATAATATCCAATCAGCCAACCTTATATTTTGCCCATCTTTCGATCAAAGTGGTGTGTTATCGGATCTTCTTAAGGTTAAGCCCGTGTATTCGCCAGGCCCTGATGGAGTACCAGGCTGTGTTCTGAAGTACTGCGCCGAGGCACTGTGCAAACCGGTTGTTAAACTCTTTAATCTATCGCTGGAAACTTCGATCTTTCCCTTTATGTGGAAGGAATCCTTCATTATTCCGCTGCATAAAAAAGGGAAAAAATCCGACGCTGCTAATTATAGAGGCATCTCTAAATTGTCAGCAATTCCAAAGCTTTTTGAAAAACTTATCACTCCACATTTGCAACACCTATGTAGTTCAATAATAACTCCGTGCCAGCATGGCTTCATGAAGCGCCGCTCCACCACTACCAACTTATTGGAGCTAACATCTTTTATCACGGATGGCTTCCGGAATGGCTTACAAACAGACGTCATATACACTGACTTCAGTAAAGCATTTGACTCTGTTAACCATTCGCTTCTTATAAGTAAACTCAGTCTTTTGGGATTCCCAACTGATCTTCTTATGTGGATTTCGAGCTACTTATCAGGGAGAACCCAACGTGTTTTCTTTAAAGATGTTACCTCGCGTGTAGTCCGCGCCACATCGGGGGTGCCCCAAGGAAGCCATCTTGGACCCCTACTTTTTACTCTGTTTATTAACGACTTGCCCCTTGCCTTAACTAATTCACTTGTACTTATGTACGCTGATGACGTTAAGCTATGCCTTCAGTATAAATTCACTAGCGCCCAGTCTAGACTTCAATCCGATTTGGATAAACTTCAAAATTGGTGTTTAGCAAATAACCTAAAGCTTTATGGATCGAAATGTAAACTTATGTCTTATTACCGATCTAGTCCTCACCAGGCTATGTACTTTCTCTATGGGAACGCCTTAGAACGATTAACTCAGGTTAACGATCTAGGTGTCCTATTAGATTTGAAACTTAAATTTACCGACCATGTATCTACCATGGTTAATAAAGCTATGGGTGTGCTTGGTTTTATTAAAAGATGGTCAAAAGAATTTAATGACCCGTACATAACTAAAACGTTATATACATCACTGGTCCGTCCGATTCTTGAGTATGGATCGTGTGTCTGGAGTCCTCAATATGGAGTACACCAAGATCACATTGAATCTGTACAAAAAAACTTCCTTACTTTTGCTCTTAGGGGACTTAATTGGGATGCAAATCTTTACCTCCCCTCTTATCATAGTAGACTTTTACTAATCAACTTACCAACATTAACAAATCGTAGAACGATGCTGGGTGTCATGTTTCTATATAATCTTATTTATGGAAATATAGACAGCCAGCATTTACTAACACGTTTAAATTTTAACATTCCTAGTAGAAGGACCAGAAACTTTCGCCCTCTACTCCTCAGCCATTGTAGTTCGACATATGCCCAACACGATCCGTTCAGGGTATTATGTTCGGACTACAATGGTCTCTACCACATATTATCACTTTGCTCTACTAACAATCTTAAATCGCTTATATTAACCGCCTTATCTATGCAACACCCTTCCTCGTAATATCTTTCTCCTAATCCTCGCTTATCTATCTCGGATCTATTCCTGCGATTCGAGCCGTACGTTACGCGGCAGCGTCCCTCGGTCGGTTGGACGGGAGGTGGGCTGTACGTATGCAGTGGGAACCGCGCAAAAAATAGCTAAGCCCATTTCGAGCATCTTAAAAGGGGAATTTCGAAATGTCAGCAGATACAGATCCAGAAACATCCAGGTACAGTTTACCAAGCCACAACGGCTGGCCTTCGAAAAGCTTCGAAACATCCTGGCCTCTGAGGATATCATCCTCAGATACCCCGATTATAAATTTGCATTTGATCTAACGACAGATGCCTCAGCATACGGCATTGGCGCAGTGCTTTCCAAAAAGGGACGACCCATTACTATGATCTCTTGAACCTTAAAGGACAGAGAGGTAAACTACGCTACCAACGAAAGGGAGCTGTTAGCCATAGTTTGAGCACTAGGAAAGCTGCGTCACTACCTGAATGGAGTCAAAGAAATAAATGTCTACACTGACCATTAACCGCTGACCTACGCGGTGTCGGATTCTAATCTGAACACGAAAATTAAAAGGTGGAAAGAACACATCGACGAGTGTGGTGCCAAGGTTCATTATATGCCTGGCAAAGACAACCTCGTTGCAGATGCCCTCTCGAGGCAACAACTCAACGTTGTAGAAGAAGAAGAGGCATTTTCATGCGCGGCCACAATTCATAGTGAGCTGTCGCTCACCCACACTATCCCATCCACGGACAAGCCTTTAAATTTCTTCCAAAAGCAGATAACTCTGGAGGAAGCCCACTTTTCATCACAACGCAGCTTTGTTCTCTTTGGAAACCAGAGACGGCATAACATTGACTTCACTTGCGGGGAGTCATGGAGGAGCTCGCGGACGTGATAGTTCCTAAAGGCGTAAACGCCATCCATTGCGATTTGCACACGCTAGCAATGGTACAGGACAAATTGGTTCGGCAATTCCCTGCCACCAAATTTTGTCACTGTAAAAACCGAGTAAAGGATATTTTTGCAATTGACGAGAGGCGGGAGATTCTCACTGTCGAGCACAACAGAGCTCACAGGTCTGCCCAAGAAAACTTGATGCAGGTACTCTCCGAGTACTACTTCCCAAAAATGACCAAAATGGCGAACGAAATAGTCGATTCCTGCAGGACTTGCGCCAAGGCTAAATACGACAGAGTTCAACCATCGTTGAACTCGCACACCATCGGGGCCATGCTGGAAAACCATTTCAGCGTCAAATGCTCCGCCCCTCCACGGTGTCTCAAACGGACAAGTGGAACGCTTCCAATGCACTCTGGTAGAGCTTGCTAGATGCCTTAAAATCGACAAAGGCATTAGCGATACCGTAGAGCCTACTGGCTACAACCAAATACAACAAATCTATCCATTCGGTCATCGACAAGAGGCCGGCTGACGCGGTTCAGACTCAATCAAATGGGCCACGTTACGAAATACAGGATAAGATTAAAATAGCCCTGGACAAGCTCCGAAACAGGGAAAACGCTTCCCGACAAAATAGAGTGTTCGAGGTTGGCGAAAAAGTCTTAGTGAAGTTCAACAAACGCCTGGGCAACAAACTCTCACCTTTGTGTGAAGAAAAAACCGTTGAAGCGGACATGGGGACCACAGTCCTCATTAGGGGAGGGTGGTCCACAAAGACAACATTAGGTAGGCCGAGCGTGACTATTTTTATCCCTCGCCTGATAATTTTTAAATTTTTTCTTATACATTTTTTTGTAGCCACTTGGCATAAGTTTTGCTTCCATTATTTTAATCATGCTTTGGTGGTGGGCTACCCAAATTTCAACAAACTTACAGCACTTCCAAATTACAGGTTCACAACTATATCCCTGATTTTCCTTTTGACCACAACATCGGCACGCGTTACGGACTATTCTTAAACTAAATACATTCCCATCGTTGATGGCCGAATTCTAGTTGTGGAGGATTTTGCGTTTGTGAAACATTCAGCAAATCTCTCGGAATATAGGCGCGTCATAGAAGAAACTAGCGGGATGTCCAGCATGTTCCCTCAGTCTCATATGCAGAAACTCTTGATTGTTGATGTCGCCCATCTGCGCGACCTGCTCGACTCATTGAGCATCCATCATAGGGTAGCAAGAAGCTTAGACTTCCTAGGGACCGCGTTGAAGGTAGCGGCGGGAACGCCGGACGCGGAAGATTTCGAAAAAGTTAAATTTAGAGAATTCGAATTAATAAATGCAAACAATAGGCAGGTCAATATTAACAACAAGGTACAAATGCAAATTAATAAAATTTCCGCTACCGTCAACCAACTTCTGAGGTCAGCTAAGAAGTCCCAAATTGATACAGGGCACCTATTCGAGATGCTTTTAACTCGAAATAGGATGATAACAATGGAGCTGCAGGGTTTAATACTGGCAGTAGCTCTTGCCAAAGTTAACGTCGTTAGCCCTAGCATCTTAGATCATGCAGACCTGGAAGGTGTGTGGATGGAAGAGCCCACCGAGACCGCGATTAGGGATGTTTTGTCCGTATCGTCCGTTAAGATATTACAATCCAATAACATCTTACACTTTATTATTAAGTTTCCAAAGATTAAGTCGGCCTGCAACAAGATCACCGTTTTCCCGGTGTCACATCACGACACCATTCTTCGATTGCAGTCGTCGCATGCAGACGTGTTTTTTATTGTGCTCCGGGAAAAAATATTCAATAAAATCATAAAAGTGCAGTGACTGCTCTAAGAAATCTACAATAACGCGAAAAGACGCTTTTTGCGATGAAATCGCTAATGTTTATATTGATTAATTAATTAATTAATTAATATAAAACACAACACTTAAAACTCAAACTAAATCAACCTCGACTGCAATGAGCTCAAACGACGTTCGCACACAACGTCAACGTGAGCTAGACGAGAGACGGCTCTCAGTACAAAGAAACAACGCGTACTTCTCTTTTAAAGCAACCGAAAACCATGCAAGCGATCGGTCCATTACCTAAATCAGACGAAGGTAACGAATATGCAGTCACTCTAATATGCGATTTGACAAAATATCTCGTTACAATCCCTATACAAGACAAAAGTGCAAAAACAGTAGCGAAAGCCATATTCGAATCTTTTATTCTAAAGTACGGTCCAATTATTTATGCAAATATCTCAAAATTAATAATATAACATCAACTGCACATCATCACCAAACATTGGGGACAATAGAAAGAAGCCATAGAACATTTAACGAATACGTTAGATCATACGTTTTGTCAGATAAAACAGACTGGGATGTTTGGCTTATATACTTTACATATTGTTTCAATACAACACCCTCTGTTGTACATGGATACTGTCCATATGAACTAGTGTTTGGTAAAACCCCGACCTTAAACATTAAATTCAATAGCAGTGAATACATTACACCACTGTATGACATAGAAAACTTTGCAAAAGAATCAAAATTCTGACTCGAAAACGCCTATAAAAGAGCGAGAATGATGATTGAACAAAATAAGCAAAAACAAAAAGAAACCTATGATAAAAGATCAAATGATTTAAAATTAGAAATAGGAGATAAAATTTATTAAAAAACGAAGTAGGGCATAAATTAGACTTTAAGTATACAGGACCCTATAGGGTAGAAAGTATAGGAGAACGAGATAACATAACAATCTCAAACGTAAAGAATAAAAATCAAACAGTTCATAAAGGTAGATTAAAGAAATTCTATTCATAATTCTATGGTGGCCACCAATCAATCAATCAAAAAAAAAAATAAAAAAAAATTTATATATATAATATACAATAATAAGCAAAATAAATAACGGCTCTCAGTACAAAGAAACAACGCGTACTTCTCTTTTAAAGCAACCGAAAACCATGCAAGCTCCGATCAAGCGCGGTCAATTACCCCCAACTTGACCGAATTCTTAAACGTAGAGAGCGAGAGAGCGCGTTCCTGCTCCCCCTCGATA
Source organism: Drosophila pandora (assembly GCA_021223865.1). Taxonomy (NCBI): domain Eukaryota; kingdom Metazoa; phylum Arthropoda; class Insecta; order Diptera; family Drosophilidae; genus Drosophila; species Drosophila pandora. The sequence goes on along the minus strand of JAJJHT010024190.1, from coordinate 23,939 downwards.
CCATCGATGTCTCTGCAGCCAAAGAGTGCAGTAACTAGCACCTCAATTTCTTTGACAACGTCAACAGTAACAACAACAACAACCGCAACTGTATCGACAGCGCGTTTAACGACGTCATCAGCTAGCAGCGCAAATAGTAATACGTCCGCGCTGCCCGAAAACCAAAACAAAAACAAAAACAATGACTATATTAAGCCGGCTGTGCAGACTGGCATGGATCGCTACATCCAAATCAAAAGGAAGCTGAGCCCCCTGAATTCCAAACGCAAAATAACCCGTGGCAATGCTAGCCTAGTAGCAAAAGAAACGCCCATTAACTCAAACCGATTTAAAATCTTGGCAGACGCCGATGAGGTTGAGGCGGTCGAATCCACTGAAGTTGGGAAAAGGAAGCCAAAACCTCCGCCTATCTATATACGCGAAAAAAGTTCCAATGTTCTTGTCAACAAAGTTATTGAGCTTATTGGTAAGGATAACTTCCACATAATACCCCTTGTAAAGGGCANGCATGTCCGTCTGTCCGTCTGTCTGTTTCTACGCAAACTAGTCTGTCAGTTTTAGAGCTTTCGAGTTGAAACTTTGCACACATCCTTCTTTTGTTTGCAGGCAGTATATAAGTCGGAACGGCCGGGATCGGTCGACTATATCCTATAGCTGCCATATAACTGATTGATCGGAAATGACATAACTTTGTTGTTTTTTAATTTAGAGAGTTGGGACGTTCCACACATGTTATATTTGGCTAAAAGATCTTATCTACAAAATTTCATAAGGATCGGCCGACTATATCCTATAGCTGTCATAGAAGGATCGGCATTGGCATAACTTTGGTGTTTTTTAAGTTATAAAGATGGGACTTGGTGCAGATTCCATTTTAGGGAAAGTAACGTGATTTGCAAAATTTCATAAGGATCGGTCGAGTATTTCCTATAGCTGCCTTATAACTGATTGATCGGAAATGAAATAACTTTGGTGTTTTTTTAAATTATAAAGATGTGATTTGGTACAGATTCCATTTTGAGCAAAGTAATCTGATATTCCAAATTTCAGTCGGATCGGCCGACTATATCCTATAGCTGTTATATAACTTAACGATCGGAATTGGCATAACTTTGTTGTTTTTAAGGCTAGAATGATGGGACTTGCTACGGGAATTTGGTAAATCTAATTCGATCTGCCAAGTTTCATAAAGATCGCACGTTTATATCTTATAGCTGCCATATAAGTGAACGATCGGAAACGACACAACTTTTTAAATTTTTAACTTATAACGTTGGGGAATTCTTTCAAATTTTTTATTGGTCAACATATTTTATCTACAAAATTTTATAAAGATCGCCTGACTATATCCTATAGCTGCCATATAACTGAACGGTCGGAAATGCTATCATTTCCTTATCTGTCCCTATCTTCCGAAGAGAGCGGACGTGTTTTTCGTGCGCTCCGTTTGTAAAAATTATTTCAGCTGAAATACGCTGCCTTTTTGAACAATTAAAAGTGCGTTTTGTGTGCGAAGTGCGGTGCTACAAGTTGCAATTTGTGCGGTTGCTGTAGCTAACCGATTTCCGCGGAAAATTACGTTTTTCCAANATGAAAACCTGACTCACTTAACCGCAGTCGCTTCCCATTTACGCAAGGCAGGGTTGACCATCAATACAGTTAAAAGCCAATTCGGCTTATCTAGAGTGGAATATTTTGGATGTAGTAGAAAAGGGCACTCTTCAACCGAACAACGACAAAGTCCGTGCAATATCAGACTATTCTGTCCCTTCAACGCAGAAACAATTAAGCCGATTCTTGGGCATGACCGGTTGGTATCAGAGATTCATATCACAGTATTCGACAATTTTTTTTCCATTGACAGAATTATTGAAAGGAAAAACGTTAACATGGAATGAAGAAGCACAGAACTCTTTCCAAGCCATTAAAGACAAATTATGCTCCTCCTCAGTATTAATTAGTCCTAATTACGACAAACCTTTCATAATTCAGTGTGATGCATCTATCTATGGAGTAGGAGGCTTATTGGTACAATGTGACGAAAACGGATACGAACGACCAATTAGTTACATGTCCAAAAAGCTTAACAAGGCTCAACGAAATTATTCGGTAACCGAATTAGAGTGTTTAGCGGTAGTTTTAGCCATTGATAAATTCAGAATGTACATCGAAGGACACCCCTTCAAGGTAATCACCGATCGTGCTAGTTTAATTTACTCACTACCGCTGGTTAATGAAAAAGAATGACTTGAGAGGTAGATTAGAAAGATGGGCTATGAAGCTGCAAGGATACCAGTTGAACCGAAAGGTTCATCTCTCGATGCCATCTCTCGATCTTTCGAAGGAGAAGTTAACGTTGCCAATGTAGACATCGAAGTATGGCCCGAGATAGATCTTTCATCCGATGCGTTTCAGTCTCCGGACTATAAAGAACTTTTTGATAAAATAATAGCAAATAACATGCCCAATTATCAGGTAGTTGACAACTTGCTGTATCATCGTTGTAACTTTTCTAGAGGCGATTTGGATAAAGAGGATCAGAGCTGGAAATAAGTAGTCCCAAGGGAATTGAGAACACAAGTTATTAAAGCAGCCCATGATCAACCATCCGCTTCGCATTGTGGCATGACAAAGTGCTTAGAGAGTATTCGCAGAATTTTCTCATGGCCAGGAATCGCACGGTTCCCACTGCATATGTATAGCCCATCTCCCGTCCAACCGACCGAGGAACGCTGCCGCGTAACGTATGGCTCGAATCGCGGGAATAGATCCGAGATAGATTAAGCGAAGAGTATGAGAAAGATATCACGAAGAAGAGTGTTGCACAGATAAGGCGGTTAATATAAGCGATTTAAGATTTTTAGTAGAGCAAATTGACAAGATGTGGTAGAGACCATTGTAGTCCGAACATAATACCCTGAACGGATCATGTTGGGCATTTGTCGAACTACAATGGCTGAGGAGTAAAGGACGAAAGTTTCTAGTCCTTCTTAGTAGTAGTAACGTTCCTAGTGGAACGTTAAAATTTACGCGTGTTAGTACGATAGTAGCTACGATAGTAAAGTCTACTACAGGAGGTAAAGATTTGCATCACAATTAAGTCCCCTAAGAGCGAATGTAAGGAATTTTTTTTGTACAGATTCAATGTGATCTTGGTGTACTTGGTAACATCTTGGTAACATATTGAGGACTCCAGACACACGATCCATACTCAAGAATCGGACGGACCAGTGATGTATAGAACGTTTTAGTTATGTACGGGTCATTAAATTCGTTTGACCATCTTTTAATAAAACCATGCACACCCATAGCTTTATTAACCATGGTAGATATATGGTCGGTAAATTTAAGTCTCAAATCTAATAGGACACCTAGATCGTTAACCTGAGTTAATCGTTTTAAGGCGTTCCCATAGAGCCTGAAAGAAAGTTCATAGCCTGGTGAGGACTAGATCGATAAAATGACATGAGTTTACATTTCGATCCATTAAGCTTTAGGTTATTTGCTAAAAAAACACCAATTTTGAAGTTTATCAAAATCGGATTGAAATCTAGACTTGGCGCTAGTGAATTTATACTGAAGGCATAGCTTAACGTCATCAGCGGACATAAGTACAAGTGAATTAGTTAAGGTAAGGGGCAAGTCGTTAATAAACAGTGTAAAAAGTAGGGGTCCAAGATGGCTTCCTTAGGGCACCCCAGATGTGGCGCGGTCTAAACGCGAGGTAACATCTTTATAGAAAACACGTTGGGTTTTCCCAGATAAGTAGCTCGAAATCCAGATAAGAAGATCAGTTGGGAATCCCAAAAGACTGAGTTTACTTGTAAGAAGCGAATGGTTAACAGAGTCAAATGCTTTACTGAAGTAAATGACGTGTGAATGACGTCTGTTTGTAAGCCATTCCGGAAACCTTCCGTGATAAAAGATGTTAGCTCCAATAAGTTGGTAGTGGTGGAGCGGCGCTTCATACGTCCATTCTGGCACGGAGTTATTATTGAACTACATAGGTGTTGCAAATGTGGAGTGATAAGTTTTTCAAAAAACTTTGAAATTGCTGACAATTTAGAGATGCCTCTATAATTCGCAGCGTCGGAATTTTTCCCCTTTTTTATGCAGCGGAATAATGAAGGATTCCTTTCACATAAGGGGAAAGATCGAAGTTTCCAGCGATAGATTAAAGAGTTTAACGAGCGATTTGCACAGAGCCCCGGCGCAGTTCTTCAGAACACAGCCTGGTACTCCATCAGGGTCTGGCGAATACACGGGCTTGATCGTAAGAAGATCCGATAGCTCACCACTTTGATCGAAAGATGGGAAAAATATAAGGTTGACTGATTGGATATTATAAGTGTAAGGCTGAACTGAACTGCTGCTAGGTGAATACGTAGTTTGAAAAAACTGTGCAAAGAGATCGCCCATTGCCTGATCAGTGTTCGCCTAAGAGTTCTCAAACGTAAATAGTGGGGGAAAAGATACAATACAATTGAGCGAGAATAGGAGCAATAGAGTAGAAGCAACACCGTAAGAGATGATGAAGCAGAGCAGGGCTATGTTTGGAAGGAAAATTAATCAAACTATTGCTTTACCTCCAAATATATCACTGCACACGCGAAGCGATACGGATCTATAATATAAATTGCAATTTGTTTATTTTTTTTTTTATGTGAATAGAAATAAACACCGATTGTTCTTGGAAAGCTAATAAGCAAATTTTATGAAAACGCAGTGCGAACAAAAAAAACACGTCCGTCCGCTTTGAGATAAAGAGAGAAAGAGAGAAAGCAAATATCCCACACGGAAAATGAAAATTCCAATGGGACAGCAAACTAAAAGCGAGAGACCTTTTCAGAGACTATATCTCGATTTTATTGGTCCTTTTTCTAAAACAAAAAATGGACGTATATGAATACTCTTAATTTTAGATCGCTTCACAAAATTCACCTTCTTAAAGGCTGTAAAGAAATTTACATCTGAAATGGTTGTTAAAATCCTTAGAGAGGATATTTTTAATTGTTTTGGAGTTCCACATGTTGTTACTGACAATGGTAGACAATTTAAGGGAAACGATTTCTCAGCATTTTTGAATCGCTATGGAGTCCAACACCTTTGCACAGCAGCATACGCACCTCAGTCCAACGCTGCAAAACGAGTTAGTAGATCTATTAACGCGGCGCTAAGATTCAGTCCGATCAGAGGGAATGGGATAAGTACATTAATAGCGCCTTGCGTAATAATCTACATCAGTCCATTAGAATGCCCCCATATTTAGCAGTTTTTGGACAAAGCATGATTACTCATGGTAAAGATTACCAACTGTTAGAGAAATTGGGATTAATAAAGGAGGAATCTACTACCCTTAATCGGATAGACCAGTTTTCCAATATTCGAGGCGACATTCAAAAACATATGCAGAAAGCCTATTAGACCAACAAACGTACCTATGATTTGCGAAGCCATCACAGGTCATTTGAAATTCGACAGATAGGGACGAAACGAAACTATAAGCTTAGCAATGCGGCAGATAATTTCAATAGTAATCTAGCACCAGTTGGAGTAAAAGTCCATGTAAAAAAAAGTGCGGACATTCAATGTATTTACTAGAAGACTTGTCAGGAAAAGAATTAGGAACCTTTCACGCTAAGGATATTTGGTAAAGATCACCCTTTTTCAGCTTTGAGCCGAAAAATAGATTTTTCGTTCTAAACTGTAGGTTTGAGGGTGATTTTCACCAGTAAATTGTAAGACAAAAAATCGCAGTTCCGTCCCATTGTCCAGATTGCAGTGGTATCCAAAAATGCATGCTTGCCATACCTTTCTTTCCCATGCCATTAATTGAACCCGTTAAAGCTCCCTGGAAGATGCATATTCAAGTAGGTTTGGGTTAGGCATCAAAGATATGCCCAGCGTCACTTTTAAACCATACTTGAACTCTCGCGGATGGTTAATTAAGACCATAGATTTTTATTTGACTTTACGCTAATCACATGGTATTACGTAATTACATGTACGCCTCAATAAACATTTTTAAATCACAAGTGAATTTATTGTGACTCTTATACCAAAATATATGCGAGTTTCATGTGCAATTAAGAGTTGCAGTTTAAATTCTTCAATTTGGCACGGCCAAATCAGGTGAGAAAGAGAAATTGCAATACTTGTGACGGTTCTAACAGCCATGTATTTCACAGAGCCATGGTGGCCTGGTATTTGGCCAAGCTTATATAAACATATATAAGAAAGAAAATCGGAAGCCGAAAGGAGAAAATAACGCCGAAGAGGATCATTGTAGAGGAAATGTAACGGATGTTATGTAAAACTTACCCCCCGTGCAGTCCTTGATATTACATAAGGAACACGAGGTTTCCCTGAGGCTTGGGATCAACCCCCCCTTTCCGCCTATACGTTAAAACTCTCGAGGGTTGGAGTTCTGCTCTCTACCATGCTGCGGCCATAGATACGTTATTCCCCTAGATAAGAATCTGTAACGAAAATCAATAACTTGTAACACACACAGTTTTGTTCGCAAAACTAGGTCTGCACTGTAGAAAATGTAAAATTGTATGGAATTTTGAATTATTATTGTTAATTTATATTACTTATAAGTTTTCCAAACATTTGCCTTTCTGAATTAATTCTGTACAACATCCTTTAATATTAACATATATATATACCTTATTATGTAGTAAGACTTTGATTTAGAATATATAAATAGCTGCATCGGAAGTCGACACGCCTGCTGACTTCAAGGGACCAGCTGTTAGTACGGCATAGCCGCAACACTTTGAAGAATATGTTTTAGAATGAAATATAAACAAGATTTATTTATATGAATATTCAGGATGTAGTGAAGTCCTTTTAAATAAAGTAGATTATATTTCTTAATTTGGCAACCATAAGGCAGGGCGGGTAAAGAGGAGATCTATTACACCTGACACAACTCTATTCCCCCCACAACTTTCCTCTCCTCTATTTAGCACTGTCCAAGACTTCTTTTATTTGGCAACCCCTGATTTGGGGAAGCACAAGAACCCTCCCTCTGGCCCTGAGCTAGGCCGGCAACAGACAGTGCGTGCTCCCGATAAGAACCAGGACGTTACAGATCGTTTCTTTTGTTAGGCTGACTTTATGAAACTGAATAAATTTATTTTGGATTTTGACTGGTCTGATCTACTGGAATGTGAAGATAAAGGCATTGCCTTAAATAAATTTTATTACGCTTTGAATATATTTTTCGACGCTTGCGTGCCGTTGAAATATCTGTCCACTTCAAATAATCTGCCGTGGTTAGGTTAGGTTAGGTTAGGGCGGTGATGCTAGGGGGACATAGAAGACCCCCCGCTTCCACTTGAGCCGCTAGGGCTCCTTGTGCTACCGTTAGGGCAAGGGTTTCACCGAAGTGCTTCAGTCTGCTGCAGTCTGGTCTGGTGAGAGCAATTAGTCTCGCCGATCTTTTCTGTGAGCGTGTCGGCCAGATCAGACGTGAGGTTCAACAGGTCTGAAGATTACTCCATTTCCTATTGGCTGCCAGGTCAGAAAACTCCCTGCACTTTAGCCTGCAAGTAGCCAAGGGTATGCCTACAAGTTCTTTCTCCGGTAGGAGAGGGTTGGTAGTCCCTGCCCTAGCTAGTTCATCTGCAGCGCAGTTTTCCTCGTGATCCCTATGACCGGGAACCCAAATGAGGTAGATGTCATGCTGTTTAGCCATCTCGTTGAGAGATCTGCGACAATCATTAACTGTCCTGAAGTTGGACGAGAATCCGTCAAGTGCCTTGAGCGCTGCCTGACTATCTGAGAAGATGCATATTGTACCCCGGTTTCCCTTTAGTGCTGGGGATTCCAGTGCTTCCCTAATGGCTACTACTTCAGCCTGGAAAACACTGCAGTGGTCAGGTCTGAAGGACTCCTTTATGCTCAAATGCTCACAAAAATAACTGCCTCCCACCTGGCCGTTGAGTTTTGATCCATCTGTGTAGATATGAAGGGAGCCCTCCGGTCCCGGTGCCCGGGCATCCCAATCCTCCCTCGAGGGGATGATGATTTTGTAATTAGTGGTGGGTTGGTCGACGGGCAAGCTGTAATCCGAACCCCCCTCAGGCATGAAATGATGCAAGACCAGTCTGGTTTGACCAAAACTATTCTTGCTCCATAGATTCGCCTCTCGCAGTCTTATTGCCGCCAGAGTGGCTATCTTTACCCCCATCAGTTCTACCGGCAGTAGGTCAAGGATGATATCTAGGGCATCGCTGGGAGTAGTGCGTAGACTGCCTGTTATACAGACTTTCGCCATGCGTTGCGTCTTCCTGAACCTTTCCCTGCAAAAGGAGTTGTCTAGGGCAGGCCACCAGACCACAACTCCATAGAATAAGATTGGTCTGATGATCACTGTGTATAACCATCTGACTATCTTGGGGAACATTCCCCATTTCAGGCCTACCGCCTTGAGGCAGGTATAGAGTGCTATTGCCGCTTTCTTAGTCCTATCTGCGGTGTTCAGCTTCCAGTCCTGTTTCCTGTCTAGTGTGATGCCTAGGTACTTCGCACTATCACTAAGAACTAGTGTTTCCCCTAGGAGCTTCGGAAGCCTTAGATTTGGTATTTTGTACTACCTGGTAAACAACACGAGCTCTGTCTTGGACGGATTGACTCCCAGCCCGTTCCTTTGCGCCCAGGCCGACAGAACTTCGAGCTTCCCTGTCATTAGGTCGCATAACGTTTGTGGGAATTTCCCTACGAAGGCAATAGCAAAAATCGTCCGCGTACGCAATGATCTTACAGCCGCCACCCTCTAAGGATCGCAGTAGGGTGTTAACCGCCACGTTCCAGAGTAGTGGTGAGAGTACACCCCCTTGCGGGGTGCCCCTCTTGACGTATCTTCGAATAGTCAAACCATATTAGGTAAACTGATCGGTCGTCTATTCCAAGTCCCGTCAGTGCATCAATTATTGAGCACGGCAAAATGTTGTTGAAGGCTCCTTCTATGTCCCGAAAAGCGACAAGTGCGTATTTCTTAAAGTTAATCGCTCGCTTGGCGATCATAGTGATTTCGTGCAGGGCTGTTTCTGTTGATCGGCCTCTTTTGTAAGCATGCTAAGAGCATGAGATGTCATTTGGGTTAATGTTTAGTTGGAGATGGAGACTTAGTCTGAAATCCTTAGGGGTGCAGTGGGATGGTTTGCCCGCTTTGGGTATGAATACAACCTTCGTGCACAGCCACGCCTTTGGTACCATACCAGTAGTGAAGACTGTACTGAAGATTTTTTTTATTTAATTCCTTAGGTTAATACCGGCCCTGGATAACTGAGCCGGTATTATACCGTCTGGGCCCGGAAATTTGAAGGGTTTAAAACTATCTATTGCCCATTTAAGATTTCTGTCACTAAGTAGGTAGTTGAGTGAGCCCTGGCTACGCCTCACCTGGATTGTTCCTGCGGATGAGCAACCCGGGAAGTGTGCGTTGATAAGGGTCATAATTCTTGATAATCTCTGAAGGTGGTTCACCTAAACATCTATCTAGTATCTTTTTATAGAGCTCCCAGTTTGCCTTCCTAGGATTTCGACCTGCTTGCTTGGTGAAATTTTCAAAATTTACGGTTATCTCAATGTTGCGGTGGTCTGAAAAGGAGTGTTTGTCTAGGACTCTCCAGCTGGTGATTGCATCAGCCAGGGAGTGCGAGAGTAATGTAATGTCAAGAACCTCTCTCCTGTTCTTGACGACGAAGGTGGGTTCTGAACCTCTGTTATCCACTAGAAGATTAGAGGTAAGGATAAAATCGAAGATTGACTCACCTCTCTCATTTGTGTCAATACTTCCCCACTGACTGTCATGAGCGTTGGCATCGCATCCTATTAGTAGTTCGATTTTCTTCCTCTCGCTGTCTTCCATAAGCTGCCTGAGTAGCAAGTGCGGTGGAGGTCCTATGTGGTCATGGCCCATATACGCCAAGCATATTCTTAGATGGCCACCTGGGCCTTCTATCGATGCGGCTAAATGATCTTTATTGCTGAAATTTGGTAGGAACTGTCATGAGCGTTGGCATCGCATCCTATTAGTAGGTCGATTTTCTTCCTCTCGCTGTCTTCCACAAGCCGTCTGAGTAGCAAGTGCGGTGAAGGTCCTATGTGGTCATGGCCCTTATACGCCGAGCATATTCTTAAATAACCGCCTGGGCCTTCTATCGATGCGGCTAAATGATCTTTATTGCTGAAATTTGGGAGGAAGAAAATGTTAAGGCTCTTTTTTGCGAGTATGCATGCTCGCTTTTTACCTGTTACATCGGCTGTGCACAGCCTGAAATCCGACGCCCCCAAGCTGAGAATCCTGTCTCCATGGATTCAGGGTTCTTGGATGAGGGCCACGTCAGCTCCACTCTCTGCGAGATGGAGCAGGAGGGCGGCGGATGCCACCTTACTGTGATGGAGATTTATCTGCAGGAATGTCAGGGACATCCTTTAGATTTTCCACCACAGTAACCTCAGCCTCGGTGTCGGAGCCTAGCAGTGAGTCCTCCTCCATACCGATGCCTTCAAGAGCCCTTGCCAAGTCACTCTCCTCTGAGGTGTACCCTTCCAGAATGTCCTCCTCCACATCTGACATTCCTTCTGGGCGGACCTCTTCGGTCGGTTCCCCCAAGTCTAGCTCTTGTGCGTCTGTCTCCAAGTCGATGCCTCCTGCCTTAGTCTTCGCATCCGACTTGTAGATCCTCACTGCAACGTGCTCGAACCCGTACTTAACACGGCTACCACCACCCTCCAGGATCTTCGCAGTCTCCTCATTTAAAGTGAGGACAACCTGCCTTTTTAGTCCCACTGCTTCCTCCACCTTGGCGACTCTCCAGTCCGCCGTAGGGAGTGTGGGATTGCATATCTTTAGCATGGCCAGTATGGTCGCAGGGTCCGCCGTCAGCCATACGCGGGCCCTCGGTTTGCTGGGGATCTTGTCCCAGTCCACCGCCTCTAGACTGGCTCCTGGGTAAACCTCTCCAAGCGACGCAATCATGCGCTTGTAGAGGCTTACAGACCTCGCATCTTGGCATCACCTTGATGCTACCCTGGTACCACCCTGCGTCTTCGCGGTCCGGTGGAGGTCCTCCGCTCTTGAGAATCTCCTCCATGAAGCGCCCATGCTGCTCATTCATCACCCACCGCCAAAGCTCCTTGGGGATCATCAACAACCCCAATGATGGTCCTACCCTTAGTAACCTCGGCGAAGGATCTGATGCTCTGCTGTGTCTGCAACCTTTTTCTTCTTCGCTAGGGGCGCTCCACCGTCAGTCGACCTCTGCCTCTTCGCACTTTATGCGCCATCTTTGGCAGAGTCGCCTACTCCTGTCGGCTTCTTCGGATCCAATCTCACTCCCGCTTTTGCTGGCTGAAAGTCAGGCATGATTTCCCTCGCCCACTTAATTATCTCAGCCTGGTCGGGGTTGGATTCCGCCGATGGGTCTACCCTCATTAGAATGAAGGCCGCTCTCCTCCTATCCTTATAGGAGCCCTTCCGCTGCAAGAGGCCAGCCGTCGCCGGACCGGGGCCTTCCTTAGGGATACCGCCGGTGCGAGAGCGGTGATCCCATAGTGGGCCCCATTTTGGGGGTTGGTGCCTTGGCATCTCCCCCTACACCGTCGCAGCTCGCCTCCGGACGTTGTCCCTCAGTGGGGAGCTTCGCCATCCCAGCATCTCTTTGGCCTCTGTCTGCCTTGGAGATTGACGGATCCATGATCCCATTTCCGGTTTAAGTTCATATTTGGACCCACGAGTAGGCGGGAAAGGGTTCGTCCATCATGACATAGCCCGCTTATCATGATAAGCCTGATTGAAACTGAGGGGTCGGCCGGTCCCCCAGAGTCCGCATATTAACGTCCGTGCACTCCCTGGACATGCATCCCTCGGCATATGCTGTTCCACCTCGGATTGGGGTGATTTTTTGGAAGGGAGTGTTCTTCTCCCCGCCCGACTACAATTCGCCAGCGTCCTCGGCAGAGACGCCCTCACTGTAGTACCCGTTGGCTGGCGGCCAACCGCCGCGGTTACAAAGCACCTATTAAATTTAAAGAACGTCATGAACTTTTAAATAAACATAAATTATGTGGCTGTACAGTTCGTTTTTCAAAATACTTAGAAGCTCGGTTAAATTTTACCGTGCATAACGCAGAATGTTTTAGGAGTTATATTAGCCGCTGTCAGATTTAATTTACTCAGGATCCGAAGCAGTTTTATTATTTTGTAAGCACAAAGCGAGCACACAAGCATATTTTTTCCTCCTCTGCTTACGTTTGAGAACTTATATGCGAACACTGCTCAGGCAACGGCCGATCTTTATGCACAGTTTTTTCAAACAACGTATTCACCTAGCATCAGTCAAGCTCAGATTTACACTTATAATATCCAGTCAGTCAACCTTATATTTTGCCCATCTTTGCATCGAAGTGGTGTGTTACCAGATCTTTTCAAGGTCAAGCCCGTGTTTTCGCCAGGCCCTGATATACCAGGCTGTGTTCTGGGAACTACCGCTCCTCAAGCTTTTTTATCTACCGCTGGAGACTTCGATCTTTTCCCTTACGTGGGAGGAATCTTTAATTATTCCTCTGGCAAAAAAAGGTAAAAAATCTGATGCTGCTAATTATAGAGGCTTTTCTAAATTGTCAGAAATTTCAAAGTTTTTTGAAAAAATTATCATTTTACATTTGTATCACCTATGTAGTTCAATAATATCTCCGTGCCAGCATGGCGTCATGAAGCGCCGCTCCAGCACTACCAACTTATTGGAGCTGACATTTTTCGTTACGGATGGGTTCCGGAATGGCTTACACATAGACGTCATTTACACTGACTTCAGTTAAGCATTTGACTCTGTTAACCATTCGCTTCTTTTAATTGTGACAGTTCTGATTGCAACTGATCTCCTTTTCCGGATGTCGAACTATTTATCCAGTGTCTTCTTGTGAAGCCACCCCAATGAAGCCATTTGGACCCTTACTTTTTACATTATTTATTAGTGATTGTTTGCCCCTTGCCTTAACAGATTCACTTATACTTATGAACGCTGATGACGTTAAGCTTTGTCTTTAGTATAAATTTACTAGTGCCCAATCTACACTTCTATCATTTTATCGATCCAACCTTCACCAGGCATTATATTTTCTCTATGGGTACGACTTAGAACGATAAAAATAGGTTAACAATCTGGGTGCCCTATTTGATTTTAAACTTAAATTTACCGACTATATCCACCATGGTTAATAAAACTAGGGGTGAGCTTGGTTTTATTAAAAGATGGTCAAAATAATTTAATGACTTTATTGGTCCGTCCGATTCTTGAGTATGGATCGTGTATCTGGAGTCCTTAATTTTACATAGAGATCACATGAATCTTTACAAAAATCTTCCTAATTTTTGTTCTTAGAGGACTTATTTGGGATGCAAATATTCACCTTCCCTTTTACCATAGTAGACTTTTATTGATTGAGTTACCATCATTAACAAACCGTAGAAAGATGGTGGGTATCCTGCTTCGATATAATCTCATTAATGAAAATGTAGACAGCCAGCATTTACTAACACGCTTTAATTTTAAAGCTCTTGACACGCTTGATCTTTTAAAGTAATTTAAAAGCGAAATAGACGCTCTGCGATCTTTTGAGCGCAAAATTGCAAACCCTAGCCGAATGGACAAACAAAAATGGCCTAGGAGTATATGCGCAGAAAACAGAGTTAGTTCTTTTCCGTCTCTCGCCCCCCACGACTAAACAAACAAAGGCTCTCCTTCAGCAACAATGCGATCCACCACAAACGAAGCCTTAATGCCATCAGCATACCAAATCCAGGACTAGCTGCAATAGAACAAGCGAAAATAGCGGCAATCAGGCTAAGGGAAACCCAGCAATGGAGTAAGGGGCCGACAAGGGCGTCTCCACCATTCTACTTAACGACCCACTCATTCCTGTCCTGACCTCAACTGGGGGAAAATGTCGGGTCAGGCAGCTGCCACGGAATAGATTTACCACTAAAATATACTAAGTATAGTTAAGAAAAACGTCTTATCTTTATTTATTTTATGACTATTGTTGGACGCAAGCCGCATATAGTCATATATGCCGCTCGGCTTCAACGTGCTTTATCTTTAGCATTAAGCTAGCGAGTTTTCGTTCAGACTATGCTCTAAGGCGGGCACTCTCACCTCTTATCTCATTGCATACGCATCATAAATTTATTTAGTGAATATCATTTTAGAAATGTATGTAAGGGAATGTTATGTAATGTTGTGACGGCGTGTTCACCCACAATATTCTCCACCTGCACGGGTTATGACGCGGCAGGTGCTGCTCACGGAAGTGTTGATTTTGGACAGCTCGTTGCTGCCCACAACGATCGGTCACTCTGTTGGATGCCTCTGCAATTGTGAAGTGATGGATCGGGTCCAGGTGGTGGCCACGATCAATGGTGATGGTGTTGATAGCAGATTCTTAGCTTCAGCTGTTACAATAAAGGTGTGGGATAATGCGGCAACATAGTTGGCCGCAATATCTCCCGCCTGCACTCACGGATTTGTTGGCTCTGGGGTACTGTTGTTTGGCAAGTGGCTGCCCACAACGGCCGGTCACTCGGCAGGTGCCTCTACAGTCGTGTATCACTGCAGAGCACCGATCAAGACCAGGTAGTGACCATGATCAGTGATGATGATGCCGCTGAACTTCTCCTAGTAAGCTTATAGCAGGGTCTTAGTTTCAGCTATACTGTCGCGGCGGTTGACAAAGATGAAAATACCAGTCTCAGATAAGGTGCCTTTCTTTTTCGGTTGTCAGCCCAGAACTGACTAACTTAAGAAAAAAGAGCTTAATCTTAACCCTAACTCGCACAGATCACGGTCTCCGACCAGCGCCATCGTAAGACTTCGGGTGCCGTCCGTCGTCCGCTCTTAGCTCAGATCACCGGTCCATTGTTAACTTGTATACCAACTAATAAAAAAAAATGTATTCTAGGAGTAGATTAATCTAGCAGTGGAATGCTCATCCAACGTTGAAATCTCCGATTTTAATCTCCACCGGGGTATGGATCCGCCGGTTTTTTTTAAGTTTTTTTTAAAGTTCTTTCCGTCCAATGACAACATTCTATTGTAGTTGTCAAGCATCATCGTATCCGGTAGTAATTCCTCGAAATCAGGCATGTATTGACTGTTTATTGTCTTGCATTCCGCTGCATTCTAACAGTTTTTAGTTAACACAAATTGTTCTATCGTTAAGCGATTCACATGGTTCCGTTATCGCAAATAGTTTCTTACATTCTAACAAGTTTTCAAATTTTATGTAATTTATAACTTAAGCCTCTTTAACTGCTTTGCCTAATATTGTTCTACAGATATCGTTACTTATTATTAGAATGCTAACGATATACAATTTTTTTTTAACTGTGCAGCCTTTGCATTGTGAAAATTTGAGTTGTTTTTCTACTTTAATGAAAAAGTTATTTTATTTTTAAAATTTGGTTTTGATTGCTGAAAATATAAAGGAGTTTACAATATTTGCTTTGGCTCCATTGATAGCATGCAATATGTTGAAAATTTCTTTTTTTGTTATTTGAATTTTATAGTTGAGAATATTGGCTGATTTTTTTATTAATTTATCTGAATTTGTAGTTTTTTTTAAATGTTATTATACATAATGTATAGTTAGGCGCAGGCAGGTATCCCCCACTCTCTCTCCATAAAGGAAATTGGGACTTATTCCGGAGAGTATGTCTTGTCTAGAAAACGCAATTTTTAATTAGATCCCTCCCTTGAGACGCCCCATTGGGAACTGGCAATTAATACCCCACTTGCTGATGAGCCGAAGACGGGTATTCATGCGTGTGCTGCTTCCCATATGTTCAGCACCCTCCTTAGGCCACATTTTTTGTGACTCAAGCTCCCTTATTCCTAAATCAATAGCAAAGATCACGGTTGTCGCCCGTTTCTATGAATCCAATAGTATCTAGCTTACAGTAGTGGTAAAACGAGTGGGACCACAAAGTATGGAAAAAATTTTTATTCTGTCCGCGTTAGACATTATTAAAAAAATTGAAAAAAAATCTAAATCCACTCTTAAAATTTCATATAAATATCCGCACCTGTCTAATCAAACGCATAAGAAATACAAGCGTGTTTTTTCCTTGGATGAAACGCTTGACCACGGCTGATGAGGTCAGATGTGGGTATTTTTGTCATAAAAAAATATATATATAAAAGCATGTTCGCGGCATTCGCAGTGTATGCAGTGTCGGTCATATTTTTAGAAAGATTGCTGCAAACCACTGCAGATTGCTGTTTCAAATCAACTTAACCGAGAATGATTTTATTAAGGAGCATGTGGTGAAGGGATCATCAAACTCTTTTGACCAGCGCTTGATAAAAGCAAGTACTCCTCTGGCTTTATTAACTTTTACAGATATATGTTCATTAAACGAGAGCTTATGGTCCAAAGGAACTCCAAGATCATGCATCAAGGAAACCCGATCTAAAAAGTAATTCCCAAGTGAGTTGGGAATGATGACATGAGGCATGCTACGATTAAACGTCATAACTTTGCACTTTGAGCAGTTTAGTGAGAGGAAATTATTAGAGCACCACAAGAAGACTTCATCAAGGTCAAATTGTTGATGTCTATAAAGGAAATGGTCAGAGGAAGAAAAACACAGCTTGACATCATCAACATACATTAGTGTAGTAGCATAGCTTACGAAAGTAGGTAAGTAGTTAACAAAAAGGATAAACAGAAGAGGTCCTAAGTGACTGCCTTGCGAAACACTAGATGTAACTTTTATAACATGAGATGTGATGTTGTGATGAACAAAATCCGCTGCGTACGATTTGATAGTTTTCATATCTATCATTTCTACATGAAGTCATAAGATAAAATAAAGTTTCCGGAGAAGGAGACGATGATTAACAGAATCGAAAGCTTTGCTAAAATCGGTGTAAACAACATCGGTTTGAATTTATTTTAGATAACCCTTGTAGACGATCGAAGTGAATTCCAGCAGATTGGTTGTTGTAGAACGATGCTTGACAAAACCATGCTGTGTGGAGGAAATTAAGTTTTGCAATGATGTTGCAGTTGCGATGTTACCAGTTTCTCCAGCAGCTTGGGAATCGCAGAAAGTTTAGCAATTCCGCGGTAGTTTTCTATAGGTATTTTAGAACCTTTCTTTGGAAATTGGAATATACCTATGGAATAATAAAAGATTCATTCCACCTTTTGGTAAGGCATGAGAGGTCCAAAGATAAATTAAATAGGGTAAGAGGGTAGCATAGGATATCGGAGCAGTGCCTGAGAATACAGCTCGGGACATTATCAGGACCAGCAAAAAATGAGATATCCAAGGTTGAAAGAGCATTGGAAACATCGAGATGACTAAATTTAGACAAGTAAATATTGTTTATATACATAATTTTATGGGGTATGTAGAAATTAAATCATATAAATCGGACGAATAGATTGATTAAAAAAATGAAGCAAAGAGACTAGCAATACCTTGTTCTGAAGAGTGGGAAATATTTTTATAAGTTAGGGAAGGAGGAAAAAGGCTGGATTTACGTTTCATATTGACAAAGGAATAGAAGGAGCTCGGATCATTTCGAAAGTTTGCCTTACAATTCGCGATGTAAAGCTTATAAAGTGGATTATTAAGAAAAATAAACTGGTTGCGAATGTAAAGAAAGTTTTTCTGATGAAAAAAAGATCCACACTTAAGAAACATTTTGTAAGCTCTAGATTTCCTGTTCTTAAGACGACAAAGGTGTTATTTAAATCAAGGTGGTTTCATTTACAAAGACAGGAACAAATTTGTCCAACGCGTTCTGGATTACATTATAAAAGAATCAGTAGCAGCATCGATTGAGCCAAAAGATGAAAGATATTCCCAGTCAATTCCTGCTAAATGATTGTGTATAATCCGTTTTTCGGTACGAGGCTGAGCCTTATAGTTAGAATGAATATTTGGGACATCAATTAACACAGAAACCAATAGCGTAGTCCTCAGGAAGCGATAGTGGTAAAGACCGATTTACAGTCACAGAGGATATCATGTTAGAGAAAATAAGGTCTAGAGATCTGCTAAGTGTGTTACGGATGGGGTTAATTTGGAAAAGAGTAATTTCAATTAATTCTTCGATAAAGTCATTGTGACAACTGGCATGCAAGGAATTGATTTTGGGAAAGTTGAAATCACCCATACTTAGGACAAAATCAGATTCATTGACTAATGATAAAACAAACTTAATAGCTCAAGGTGGTGAAAATATACAGTATCCTCAACCGATGGAGGTATATAGGAACACGTCATAAAAATATGAGACTGACCAGCAGCTATTTTTACAGCGATGAACTTGATTAGAAGTGTTTGCCGCAGGAATGCAGGAAGAGGTCGATTATGCTAATGAGCCAATTATTGCAATTCTTTTGTTTCGTCTGTCCGCGGTGAGCACTAAATGTTTTATGGTCGCAGACTTGCGATAAGCAGCAGTTGCCATTTTTTTCTTTTTTTCATATTCCCTATTTCTCAAGCCTTATCTCGCATAAATTTGAGATTCTTATTGCTATAATCGTGTTATGCTTGCTGGCACTATTTTATGATACTTTTAGAAATTTAAAATCGGTAAATTTTATTTTTTGTTTTTTTGTCAAATGTTTTTTGTAAAATTATATAAATTTTGTTCTGATTTTTAATAGGGCTTAATATTTGTATTAATTAAATACTTATGTCGGGGAAAGCACTCCTATGTTGTGGTATCCTGAATTCGAGATGACCCGGCCAGGTTTAAAGTTTTTGTGGCGGCTTACAAATACGCTCCTTTCAAGCTCTTCAGCGAGTGTTTATGTACGTCTATAAGTACATAACGTTTGGCAGACGGATTCGTCATAAAGTCGTCGTCGAATTACAGTTCATGATCTCAAGGAGGAGACTCGCATGCTTTTGTGGACAGTTCAGAGCGCTCATTTCGGTGATGAAATAGGGACGTTGCCAACAAAGGGAATGGTTGCATCCTCCGGTTCGCTGGCTTTGTTACCTCTTTTTTGGATCAGTTTTGACTGTTTTAAGAAGGGCGTCTCAAGAATTCAACCTTGTATTACGATGGTCGTCGCCCAGTAATTTTTCCCAGGAGCCATCCGGTAACGCGAAGCACAATCATAAGCTTTCATGAGCCCGACCTTCACGCTGGACCTCGAACGTTATTGGTGATGATACGTTCTCAGTATTTGCCAATTGGGGGGAGAAAAACTGTGCTCAAGGCTCCCATAAAATGTTACATCAGCGTTTTTATTTGTTTTACGACAAGACCGTCCATTTAGAGCGGTTAAGGGAGCTGCCCACCGCCGCCTTTCTGCATGCAGATTTAGGAGATTTATTTCTATCAGGAAAAAGCCTCGACAGATCTGGTCCGACAACGCCACCAATTTCGTTGGAGCCAAAAATCAGTTGAACGAATTAAAGAGACTATTTCTCAGCGATGAGAACCAGAGAGCAGTCTTGGATTTTTTCCTTCCACAGTCCATTGAATTGAAGTTCTTCCTTCTCCGTTCTCCTCTCTTAGGCAGCTTGTGGGAAGCTGGTGTTAAGACCAATTATCATTTTCGAGTAGAGTTGCAGACGCTGGTGTACAGTATTGCAGCAGTGTTTAATTCGGGGCCATTAGTCCCTCTCCTTCTCCCTCTCCTTGACAAAACTCAACATATACCGACTAGATGCCTGGCAATGCGTCATCTTTCTTCAGCAGTGTTTCTGGTCCAGATGGAAGGAAGAGTATTTTACCCCGTTGAAGCAACGATCTAAATGGCGCGTCTCAGGTCAAAGTATAGCTGTAAATCCCTTACTCTATAAGCGGATTTTAAAGCGGACGGACGTTTTTTTTTTTTGCGCACTGCGTTTTTATAAAATTTGTAATAAGCTTACCATAAACAATCGGTGTTTATTCCTATACACATAAAAAAAATAAATATACAAATTGCAATTTTTAGATCCGTATCGCTTCGCGTGTGCAATGATATATTTGCATGTAAATAATAATTAGATTAATGTTCCTTCCAAACATAGCCCTGCTCTACTTCTTCATCTCTATCGGTGTTGGTTCTATTCTACTGCTTCTACTCTTGCTCAATAGAGATTCTTATCTCTACTCTTTGCATTTTACTAACTCGCATTAACTGCTCTCTTTAATCTCCCCCTTTCGTTTCCTTGGTACAGAGGTTCAAGGTTCATCAATAATAAAAACAAATAATATTAATAAATTTTTAAAAATCTTTAACAAATAATTATGGAATTTTAACTTGTCTGTGCGCTGAAATCTTGTAATAAGACATCTCCTCTTCCCAGCCTACCATCCACTGCTGGCTTTGTGAAAACGTTTTACGTTTCGGATGCTATTTCACAAAGGTCTGGTCTCCACTTTTGCTGCGACGGTTGTCGTGCTGTTCAGGACGAAATGAGATCGTTCATGAGGCAGATTAATAGCGGATTCAAGGAGTTGATTAGTGGTTTTCGTAAAATCAGTGACCAACTCTGTGCGCTCGATACACAGCTACTAAATGAGTCTCCAACGCGTAAGAAATCCCCTTTTTGTGAAGTGCTTGAGGCGAATAATCTTCAGCCTGCCCAGCCGACAGCCTGCAGCCACTTTTACCTCTGGCCACCCCAAACGCCCGCTGAGAAAAATTCGGCTTCCGAATATTTCAGAATTAATGAGCAATTGTCCGATATATAATGAGAATTGTCCGATTGTCGTTTCAAGTGATCCCAGACCCAATAATTCAAACCCCTTAACAGTCACCAAACAGGGTAATCAACCGTCCGGACCCCCGGTACGGACTGATGCCGCAGTATTAGTTACGGCGGCACTAAAACCCTTGCAGGTGATCCCACCATCGAAACACATTTTTTTTTCCCCCTGATACAGGGCTTGCCCCTGATACTTCTGAGATTGATATATCGGCTTTCATCAAAGCCAAAACAAAAGTCGACATAAAAGTGGTGGACATTACAAAATTTAAATATTCATACACCAGGCACACATCATATTTCAAAATACGTGTGCCCTTGCAGATGTTCAAGACGATTTGTTTTGCCAGCTTTTGGCCAGAGAACATTTTCGTCCAAGAACATCAGCCAAGTACGGTGAAAAAAAAACAAAAACCAAACCTGTGGGAGTAAAACTCAAACTGAGCAACCTTCCACCTCATCTTCCTCAGTTTCAAAACACTAATGTCTTCACTAACACTTACCTATCAGAATACCAGAGGGTTACAAAGTAAACTTCCCAAACTGTATTCTGATAGTTCTTTCCTTGCATCTCACATTATTGTATTTACAAAATTTGGTTAAAGCCGGAGATCTTAAGCTCCAAAGTTTTTCCTAGTAGGTACACCACTTTTATATGTAATAGATTTCTGCGAAGGGGAGTGTTAATCTATGTAAACTCCAAACTCGCTTCTGAAGAGGTAAAATCACAAGAGTTTGGAGACATTAAATTTCTTTGAATCAAAATCACTTTGTCCGATCTATCTTTGTATGTTTTTTGCTTTGATCTAGCTTTGTATGTACGAACAGGTGTACATACCACCTTCGTTCGAACTGCCAACATACTGGCAACATTTGTCCGCTATTCGTTTGGCTTTCCATCTTCTGTCTGATGGTGACCAACTGATAGCTCTGGGTGATTTAAATATCCCAGAACTTATGTGGTCAAATTTTGAAAATTCACCGTCTTTATAGATTAACACTCACCACGACTTCCCTTCCCCAAAACATGTTAAGCACGTTAGAAATTCTTTGTGTCGGACTTATGTTTCGTTTTTGATCCTGATGGAATTACTCTTTCCAGAACTTTGCCCCTTTCTAACCCTGAGGATCCATATCATCCCACTCTTGAGGTTTTGATCGAAAAAAATAGCCTTATTGACCTTAAGTCTACAGTTAAATCTCAGAAAGTTCGTTTCTTTCGTCAGGCTGACTTTATGAAATTAAATAAGTCCGATTCTTATTGGTCTGATTTACTGGCTTATGAGGATATAAACATCGTATTACAAAAATTTTATTACTCTTTGAGCATATTTTTCGACGCTTGCGTGCCGTGGAAATATCCGTCCGCTTCCACGAATCCGCCTTGGTATACAAGGCACCTTATAAATTTTAGGAACAGTATGAGTAGACTTTTAAATAAACATAGAGTATCTGGCTGTACATGTTAGTTATTCAAGATACTTAGTAGCTCGGTCCAATTTCACAGTGCATAACGCAGAATGTTATAGGAGTTATATTCGCTGCTGCAGGATTCAGTTTACTAAGGATCCGAAGCAGTTTTATAACTTTGTAAACACAAAGCCTAAACATTAATCTTTTCCCCACTGCTTACGTTTGAGAACTCTTATGCGAACACTGATCAGGCAACTACGTATTCACCTAGCACCAGTTCAGATCAGCCTTACACTTAAAATATCCAATCAGTCAACCTTATAATTTGCCCATCTTTCGATCAAAGTGTTAGGTTGTCGGATCTTCTTAAGGTCAAGCCCGAGTGTTCGCCAGGCCCTGATGGAGTGGTACTCCGGTGTGCTGTAGAACTTCGCCGAAGCTCTGTGCAAACCGCTCGTTAAACTTTATAATCTATAGCTGGAAACTCTTTCTCCGTATGTGGGAGGAATTTTTTATAATTCCGCTGCATAAAAAAGGGAAAAAACCCGACGCTGCAAATTATAGAGGCANTGCTAATTATAGAGGCATCTCTAAATTGTCAGCAATTCCAAAGCTTTTTGAAAAACTTATCACTCAACATTTGCAACACCTATGTAGTTCAATAATAACTCCGTGCCAGCATGGCTTCATGAAGCGCCGCTCCACCACTACCAACTTATTGGAGCTAACATCTTTTATCACGGATGGCTTCCGGAATGGCTTACAACCAGGCGTCATATACACTGACTTCAGTAAAGCATTTGACTCTGTTAACCATTCGCTTCTTATAAGTAAACTCAGTATTTTGGGATTCCCAACCAATCTTCTTATCCGAATTTCGAGCTACTTATCAGGGAGAACCCAACGTGTTTTCCCAAAGTGCTATGCCTTCAGTATAAATTCACTAGCGCCCAGTCTAGACTTCAATCCGATTTGGATAAACTTTAAAATTGGTGTTTAGCAAATAATATTAAGCTTAATGGATCGAAATGTAAGCTCATGTCATTTTATCGATCTAGTCCTCACCAGGCTATGTACTTTCTCTATGAGAACGCCTTAGAACAATTAACTCAGGTTAACGATCTAGGTGTCCTATTAGATTTGAAACTTAATTTTACCGACCATATATCTACCATGGTTAATAAAGCTATGGGTGTGCTTGGTTTTATTAAAAGATGGTCAAAAGAATTTAATGACCCGTACATAACTAAAACGTTCTATACATCACTGGTCCGTCCGATTCTTGAGAATGGATCGTGTGTCTGGAGTCCTCAATATGGGGTACATCAAGATCACATTGAATCTGTACAAAAAAACTTCCCTACTTTCGCTCTTAGGAGACTTAATTGGGATGCAAATCTTTACCTCCCCTCTTCTCGTAGTAGACATTTACTAATCAACTTAACATCATTAAGAAGCCGTAAAACGATGCTGGATGTCATGTTTCTATATAATCTTATTTATGGAAATGTAGACAGCCAGCATTAAGTAACAAGCGTAAATTTTAACGTTCCTAGTAGAAGGACTAGAAACTTTCGTCCTCTACTCCTCAGCCATTGTAGTTCGACAAATGCCCAACACGATCCGTTCAGGGTATTATGTTCGGACTACAAGGGTCTCTACCACATCTTGTCACTTTGCTCTACTAACAATCTTAAATCGCTTATATTAACCGCCTTATCTGTTCAACACTCTTCCTCGTGATATCTTTCTCCTACTTTTCGCTTAACTATCTCGCATATAT
>JAJJHT010023981.1:0-10433 GCA_021223865.1 Drosophila pandora | reverse complement strand
TATTGAAAGATTTTACTTAAAATATATTTATAAATGCCCGTTAGTAATAGCTATCCAAATACACAAAAAATTAAACATTTTTTTTTAAACAACTTTAATTAGACCAAGGTAAAACACCTAAAGCGCACGCAGACCAATCGTGTTCTGTAAAAATATAAGAGTTAATTTAATTAATTAATTTATGTAACTCCTATTTTTACTATTTAAATCTTACCATTTTTTAATTTCCAAATTCCATAGTCTGAGCTTTCAGTGTACATAGGACTATCATTTTCTTCATTTTCACATTCGGCCACAAGATTTTTTAGATCATTGAGACTATAGTTCGGTAAACTCTTCACTTTCTTAGGCTTCACAGAATCCTGATCCTGCAGTCGTGTGTTGCAGAGACGGGTTAGGTCTTCAATTTGCTGCTCCTCAAGAGGGGGATCTGTAAGGGAAAGAAGTCTAAAGGAAGAATTACTATATGACGATCAATCCTATATATAAAAACTTGTACTTACCCTTTCACAATGGCCCCAGAAAACTTGCTGAAAGGTCTGACACGCTGGCGGATGAAATCAATATCGAAGATCCAATTTCTCGCCTTTGTGGGATTGTCTCCAAAAACAAGAGTTACGGAGGAATCGACTCCTGAGTGAACCAGCAAACGTTTAAGGGTATTTGGTAGCACGTTTGTGTTGAGGGAGGAGAAGTTCACAGGCTTCAGATTGGGATTCTACAAAATATCACGTTGAGTAAATAATATTATGGAATATCTTTGTTTACCAACCAAATCAAGTTCCTCTTTGTACATGCGTTTCATTCGGGAGAGCATTCCAAACGTTTCAATCATTTTCAAGGCCCAATAGCCCGCTCCCTGACGCTTTTTATCTGTCTCATTTGGGTTTTCGGTCATCTGCACCAAAACTGTAAAGAATTTTTCGATAAACCCTTGACAGGCTAGCAGTCTAAAGAGCTCCTGAGTAGCTGCCACGATTTCGTCCTCGTTATCCTGGATGTTCAAGCCAACGGTAAGGAAGTATTTCATTTTAAGAAGACAACTTAGATAGATGTCCAGCAGATCCTTCATGGCGTGTGAATTTTTTTTGATCAGCACGTTAAGATCACCTAGCACGGCGGTCAGAATTTCCTTAGGTGTCTTTACTTTTTTGCTGGAAGCGTAAACCCGAATCTTGTTGAATTCTGCGCTAGCCTTCAGTTTGCTGATGTCCTTGAGCTTTTGTGCACCTTGGACCTGGCACTCCAAGGATAAGTCGTAGATTTCCAGAAGGCGTGTAACCTCATTTTCAAATTTCAACTTGTCCTTCCTTTGCAGTTTTCCCGAAACTAAATTGACCAGAGACTCCTTGTGAGGCAGCCAATAATATGTACGTAACCATTCTAGGCAGTGTTTGGAGGTGTTTCTCAAGACTGTGGCCGGTGGTAGCTCCTGTCCATGGGAGCACAAATGGCGCAAATCCACAATGAAAGACTGCAGACCCAATTCCTTGGCCGTCTCGTACATGCTGGCCATGTTGTGGCCCTGGATGATGGATGACATAAAGTTGTAGAACCTTGTGAAGGCATTGGCGTAGGTGGTCTGAATCCTAGAGCTGCCCAGCTTGTCCTCCAGTTCCGCCTGGACCAGCACGGAAGTGGCCAAAACGGCAGCAGGACAGAGGTTCCCTCTCCGCAGGCTCCATATACGGATTTGGCTCAACGCCTGGCGGCGATTCGCGGGCGTAGATCCTTTGGCAAACAACCAGTCGTAAGTCGTATTGAATTCCTGCCTATTAAAACAAATATATAAGATATTGTGATCAAAACAAAATGAAATATACGCACGTGTCGCGCCAAGGGGTAACCACGATCCTTTGTTTTGCTGCCACAAGCGGTGCGGAGGGGGCAGGTTTCTTCTCTGAAGGTTTTTCTATTCCTAAGGGCTTCTTTTGCCCGGCTGGCTTTGGTTTTTTAGCAACAACCATGGCTGAATTCTTTTAATCCAAATTTAAACGCATAGAGCGCAACCAGTGTCGTCGGTAACAATTGAGTTCTCAACCAGTGTTGGATAAGCTTCAAGCACATAATTTTCCCATACTCTTTTTGGAGAGTTTTTTAAAACAAAACTGTTTGATCCTTATATTTTTAGGCAATAATAAAAATAAAATTACTTATGTTAATATTTATTTATTNATATAATATTAAGGTAGTATTTTTTGAGTTGTAGTTACCAATTTACCCCCTAACACGGTCCATCTCTGACATAGTTCCATCTCAAAAACAACAAATAACAATTGGAGCCAAAAATAAGAATTTCTCCTAACTCTATATTCTTGGACCCTACCCCCAAAACCCACCGTCATTTTCATATAAAGGTAGACATATTCTCCGACGCAGAGCCTAAAGTTACCCGCCGCTGAAGAGTCCTTCATACCGCTGAAGAATCCTTCATACCGCCTAAGCCACATGCATTTCAGCTACCATCCTAGCAACACCAACACCAATAATAACGTGGTAGACCTAAATCCAGAAATCGAATTTGATGGGCCGCCAGCGGCGCGAAAAATGATAATCGGTTCTTTCTCGATGTTCGTAATATTCTCGTATCTGCAGCTACTATACATCCTGGTGTCCATCTACCTAGCGTTGCACGCTCATCATTAGACCTCCATGGAACATCCTTACCCAGGATAATGTATCACTTTGTGTCCGAACAGATGCCGGAGCTTCGGCTCTCGGCGGATGCTCTAGTCACCAGCCATGTGACACAGTACCTGAAGAGTTTCCAGCTGGAGGCGATTAAATATCTCTATGAACGCCTGACTAAGCGGGAATTCTGTATACTAAATGATGAAAGTGGTCTGGGGAAGCAGGCTACAGTGGCGGCGCTCCTTAGTGCACTGGCTCCACAGAAGAAAGTCTTGCTGGTGCTTCAAAACGATGACCACCTTCTTGCCGGCTGGCGATTTCATTTGGACACACTAACCGATCTAGCGGTGTACACCATCCAAGATGTCCAAGGTAGGGTGGCCTTAATTTAAAAGCTAACTGGTTGGTCACTTATTTTACGCCTTTTTCAGACACAACAGAGACACCGCACAGCGTATATCTTGCCAAGTGGAGCCAGCTGCGTAGCATCGGAGATCTTAGCAGACTGAAATTCGACTACATTTTCGTGGACAATCGCGGTCACTCATTAAACAACAGCTTCTGCACCTCCATGCTGCTAAAGCATTATGAGGGCCGGGTAAACATGGTTATCTCCAGTGTTGACATTACGGTAAGGCAATCGAACCTGAGTCACGTTAAAAAGTTTAATTCACTTAGCTCATTCCCCGCAGTCGGATGTCAAGTTGCTGTTTAATATTTTGCGATTGGGCGGACGTCTGGAGCATCAGTATCGGAACTTCCAGAGCTTCAACCGAAAGTTCCATCTTCCGGACCCGAAAGAGGTGTTTGAAAAGTGCGTTGATCTCGAGGAGTACTACAAGCAGCGGGGATTCCTCAGTGACTATATAAAGTAGGTGACCCAGTACCCCTCTCATATCTTATCTTTTAATGGAGTAGTCGGCCTCATAGATAACTTCTTTTTTATATTTAGGGACTTTCGGCTTCGCCGTTTTCGCCATCAGTTCGATACGACCCTGCCTCTCGTCACAGTCGAGCAATACAAGAACAATCTGAACCTGTGGCTGGCATCGCAAAATAGCCAGAGCACGCTTAGCGGCTCCTCAGATGTCTGTTCCACGATCGCATCTGTGGAAAACAACCTCCATCGGGCGAACGAAGATTCTGACAAGCTGTCCGAGCACAGTGATGAGATCGTGGCCATGTCGCCGCTTAGATTCGAATCATCCGACTCTGAGGTTGAGCCTATCGTTTTGGAGCCGTCACCTGAAGCCCAAAAAGTCCTTGTGGTCTCCAGCGACGATTGTGAAATTGTAATTCCCACAAAACGCTCTCCAAGCGTAACTAATTCTCCCAGACTAACACCGAGAAGAAAGAAGAGAACGCCGCAAAAGAAAACAATGCAAATCTCGGATTCGTCGTCATCGGAGGACGAGAAGGATGAAAGTGAAGAGAAGGTGGATAATAATCCCAAGCCTATAACACCTCAAAAAAAAGTTGCTACTCCGAAAAAAGCAATGAAGCTTAACATCCGACTCAAGAGGATGGAAGTAAAGGTAACGCCTCCAAATACTGAGACTGCTCCCCCACTCGCCACCCCGAAAACCGAGCCATCGGTTGGAAGAGTTAGGCGTAAAAGGAGTAAACAGGGTACTACTAGTCCAGGTGATCGTCCTGCCACTCGCGGCATGCAGCGTTTGACGAGGTCCGCCGAATCCAAGCTCAACAGCAAATACGTGAAACACCACAGGCTGGAGGATACTAAGCGACACACTCCCAGGCGGATCAAGGTTGAGGCAACTCAAACACCCACGACAAGCAAGCCCAAAGTGAAGCGAGAGGATAA
The DNA here is from genome assembly GCA_021223865.1 of Drosophila pandora. NCBI lineage: Eukaryota > Metazoa > Arthropoda > Insecta > Diptera > Drosophilidae > Drosophila > Drosophila pandora. Next base: position 5,977 of record JAJJHT010023981.1, on the reverse strand, counting down.
GGAAAAGCCAACTAAAGAACCGAGTACAGAAAGTGCACAAAAATCCGAGGCCCCAACGACAGTTGATACTCCTAAAAGGAAAAGAGGGCGCCAAAGGAAGTGCAAGGAGGAACCTCAGCCAACAAAAACCCCCAACAGTAAACCAGAAACCAATCATGTAACACCTACTCCTCAAATTTTAAGCGGCAGTTCATTGTCTTCAGAGTATCTGCAATGTGCTCAGCGCTTCCCTGACAACCTAGACATGTTAGAAGCTCCCACTTTTCGAGTACCTTTGACCCCTCAGCAGACCCCAATGATTTTGAGACTCCCTTCGGCTAACCTGCTGAGCGATTCCGAAGTAATAGATGTTTCGCAAGGAAATCAACCAGCGGAGACAGTGGTCATATCCAGTTCTCTGGATGAGAGTTCGCAAAACTGCCCTTCGGAGAGCCGGCGCACAAAGGCTCTAAAGCGTAAAAGAAAACCGGAGCTATCGCCGCCGACGTCAAGTTTTTCTGTAGGCTTGCCACCTCCGAAGAGGAAATCGAACAAGTCGCCGGATATATTCAGCATTACGTCGGATATGTCGCAGATTCCCTTGGCTCAACCGCCCCCCGCATCAACTCCCTTCGAAGGCTTCAAGATCTTTGGCTCTGAGGTGAAACAGTTTCAACAGCAACACGCTACCGCGGGTGCAGCTCTTTCGAAAAAGAAGAGGGAACGTTCCTGCCTGGATATCCTCGAGCAAATGTTTGAACCTCGCCAGCGAACGCAGCAGGAGCCATCGAATCCCAAAGTCTTGCCCACCTTGCCGCAGACACAGAAGCAGAGCAATGCACCCACCATAACCCAGAGAAGACAAACAATGGTGGAGGAGGACTTCTTCGAGATCACCAACAATGGAGAGTTCGGCAGCCGCATGAGATTGAACTCTTCCGGCGACGTGTCACCCGTTCAGACGGAGCAACCGAGTGCCAAGCCAACCCAGGCAAATAAAATTACAAAATACCTGATCGGTTCAGGAATTACGCAGGAAAGAACCCAACCTAATCGTAGTACTTCCTCTGCATCGCAAGCTGTGCGCAAGTCCCCCAAATCCCCGAAACAAGGCGGAAAAATGGCGCAGGCAACCAAGCTGACCCGGTGGTTTGGAACGGTTTTCGGAGGGTCTTCGCAGACCAGCTCCGTGGAGTCAGTCAGTGCTCCCAGTACCCCGGTAGCTCCATCCACTAGTGAAGCGGCTTGCCGAGCGCGATCGTCAAGAAGTGGAGGACCATCTGGACCCACCAGAAGAAAGCGGCTAGATCTTTTCAAATGACATGGAATGTTTTAAACGGATACTTAAAAAGTTGTCCCAATATATATTAAGTTTTTATGAACTGAATCCTTAAGTTTATGATCCGGATTTTAGGATGCATTGTTCTCTAAAATTCGGATCATAACTTTGGGATACTCATTTAATCAAAAGCCAAGCAAAAGTTAACAGCAACTTGGAAAAAAGACTTCTTTTCAGTAGGTTGTAAAATAAACATGGTAGCATGTTAACTAAAAATCAAGAAGCCAAACAGCTATTAACTAGCCAATTTAGTTAAATTTCAATTATTTGTGCACGCTTTAAAGACTACACCATGCAATATTGAAGACAGCAATCGGAAACCTTAATTTCTTAAAATTTTAAAACTAAAGTGGATTGATTCGACAGAAGAAATGTCGATTTTTAATTTAATATTCTTTATCCAACGATAATAATTGAGTTTATAATTTTGAAGATGTATTATATTATTGTAGCACATATTCGAATGGCTGAAGACAAAATATTTAAATGTTTTTATTGGATCATCTTAAAGATTTTATCTTAAAAATAAATGGAAAGTGTAGACTCTCAAAAGTTTAATTTTTTTTTATTAATTTGAAATGCAGACAGAATCCTAACTCTTCCTAACTATGCTGTTTACTGAATATGTGGGTTAAGTTATACATCACAGCCTGGCGCTGGAACTCCAATTCCCTTCGGCACATGCTTCCCAAAAGTGGAGGACACTGGTACTGGATTTTCTCCTGGGCAAAGGTGTTCCCATTGGAGTCCCTGAAGGTGAATTCGCTGATAGATCGCACTAGTTATAAGAGAGCAAAAGTTAGTCCGGAAAAGTTTACTCCTTTTAATCTACAAAAACTTACAGCAGTAGAATCCGCTGAAGAAACATGTTTCATGGGTGGACTGAATGCCGTATCCCTTTGGAGTAACTCCTGGCAACGTCTTGGTGACCACGTAGTTAGCAATGGCCGTGTTCAGCCAATGTGGCCAGTGGGACAGCCTTTCCGTGTACTCCACTGTATATCGCCAGTCGTGGGCGTGTCCATGATCAGCCAGAATCTTAAAATCAATTCTTAAAAAATGGATAAAATCATTAAATAATATATTTATATTTGTAAAGATTTTCAGAACTTACATTGTGGGATTTAGAAGCCGCATCTTATTAAAATCGGCCACATACTCCCAGACCTTTTCCGGTTGCGCCCGGTCGATAATACCCTGGATCTGGTACTTCTGATAGCCGCTAGAGAATACAAAAACATAGAGCAGCAGGGCGGCGCTGAGGATTACGGAGGCCCGCTTTATATTCCAACGTTGAGCACTCCGCATGACTTCCGTACTGAATGGGTTTTCGACTTCGACTGACTATAGTTTGTTTATACATACATATACAGATGTGGGCTTATTCGAATTTTAAATAAACATGTGCCGGAGAATTCTCCAGTAGATACGAAAAATCAGCATCTTAAGGGGGTATCCTGCTCTACAATATAGATTCTGAAGAAAAACAGTTTGGATTTTTCGCCAGCAGTTTACTGCCAAAATGACTTTGAATAAATTATCCATTTTAAACTTGATAATTTTACTTTAAATATATATTTTAAATTAATATTTTTGTCTTTCTTTAGACCAGGATACCCCCATAATGAAGAAAGAGCGAACAGAAGCTACATAGCAAAATATAAAAAGAGAAAAGATAAACAAAGAATTCTTTGAAAGCAGTGGCGTACGGGACTCAGTGGGGCTTACATTTTCTAGGGACCCCTTCAAAATGCTTGGAAAGCCAAGAAGGCCCCCAGGGATGGCTATAGCTTGGCCAAATTCCATCCGATTCTGGAGCGGAATACCTTAAACGGTTTCTAGATAGATTCCCCATCAATCTGCACCAAAATCTAGAAACAAAATATTTTTTAGATTTTTCTTCAAATTTTCTAGGGGGTCCCCTTCAAAATGCAGGGAATGGAAATATGGCCCACAGCGATGGCTATATCTTGGCCAATTTCCACCCGATTCTTGAGCGGAATACCTTAAATGATTCGTAGATAGATTCTCTATCAATTTGCATCAAAATCTGGATCCAAAATATTTTTTAGATTTTTCTTCAAATTTTCTAGGGGGTCCCCTACAAAATGCGAGGAAGGCCAATATTGCCCCCAGCGATGGCTATATCTTGGCCGATTTCCACCTGATTCTTAAGCGGAATACCTTAAATGATTCGTAGATAGATTCTCTATCAATTTGCATCAAAATCTGGAAACAAAATATTTTTACATTTGTATTCAAATTTTCTAGAGGTTCCCCTTCAAAACGCAGGGAAGACCAATATTGCCCCCAGCGATGGCTATATCTTGGCCAATTTCCACCCGATTCTTGAGCGGAATACCTTAAATGATTCGTAGATAGATTCTCTATCAATTTGCATCAAAATCTGGATCCAAAATATTTTTTAGATTTTTCTTCAAATTTTCTAGGGGGTCCCCTACAAAATGCGAGGAAGGCCAATATTGCCCCCAGCGATGGCTATATCTTGGCCGATTTCCACCTGATTCTTAAGCGGAATACCTTAAATGATTCGTAGATAGATTCTCTATCAATTTGCATCAAAATCTGGAAACAAAATATTTTTACATTTGTATTCAAATTTTCTAGAGGTTCCCCTTCAAAACGCAGGGAAGACCAATATTGCCCCCAGCGATGGCTATATCTTGGCCAATTTCCATCCGATTCTTGAGCGGAATACCTTAAATCATTCGTAGATAGATTTTCCATCAATCTGCATCAAAATCTAGAAACAAAATATTTTTTAGATTTTTCTTCAAATTTTCTAGGGGTCCCCTTCAAAATGCAGGGAATGGCAATATCGCCCACAGCGATGGCTATATCTTGGCCAATTTCTATCCGATTCTTGAGCGGAATACCTTAAATGATTTTTAGATGGATTCTCCATCAATCTGCATCAAAATCTAGAAACAAAATATTTTTTAGATTTTTCTTCAAATTTTCGAGGGGGTCCCCTTCAAAACGCAGGGAAGACCAATATCGCCCANTCGCTATGTTAATCCCTTAACAGAGCAATGTTAATAACAGCCCAGTTTGACAAGGACTTAAGAGTTCGATTTGCATCAAAATCTGGAAACGAAATTTTTTTTAGATTTTTCTTCAAATTTTCTAGGGGGTCCCCTACAAAATGCGTGAAAGGCCAATATCGCCCCCAGCGATGGCTATATCTTGGCCAATTTCCACCCGATTCTTGAGCGGAATACCTTAAATGATTCGTAGACAGATTCTCTATCAATTTGCATCTGGAAACTAAATATTTTTTAGATTTTTCTTCAAATTTTCTAGGGGGTCCCCTACAAAATGCGTGAAAGGCCAATATCGCCCCCAGCGATGGCTATATCTTGGCCAATTTCCACCCGATTCTTGAGCGGAATACCTTAAATGATTCGTAGATAGATTCTCTATCAATTTGCATCAAAATCTGGAAACAAAATATTTTTTAGATTTTTCTTCAAATTTTCAAGGGGGTCCCCTACAAAATGCATGGAAGGCCAATATCGCCCCCAGCGATGGCTATATCTTGGCCAATTTCCACCCGATTCTTGAGCGGAATACCTTAAATGATTTGTAGATAGATTCTCTATCAATTTGCATCAAAATCTGGAAACGAAATATTTTTTAGATTTTTCTTCAAATTTTCTAGGGGGTCCCCTACAAAATGCGTGAAAGGCCAATATCGCCCCCAGCGATGGCTATATCTTGGCCAATTTCCACCCGATTCTTGAGCGGAATCGCTTAAATGATTCGTAGATAGATTTTCTATCAATTTGCATCAAAATCTGGGAAAAACATATTTTTTTAGATTTTTCTTCAAATTTTCTAGGGGGTCCCCTACAAAATGCGTGGAATTCCAATATCGCCCCCAGCGATGGCTATATCTTGGACAATTTCCACCCGATTCTTGAGCGGAATACCTTAAATGATTTGTAGATAGATTCTCTATCAATTTGCATCAAAATCTGGGAAAAACATATTTTTTAGATTTTTCTTCAAATTTTCTACAAAATGCGTGGAAGGCCAATATCGCCCCCAGCGATGGCTATATCATGGCCACTTTCCACCCGATTCTTGAGCGGAATACCTTAAATGATTCGTAGATAGATTCTCTATCAATCTGCATCAAAATCTGGAAACGAAATATTTTTTAGATTTTTCTTCAAATTTTCTAGGGGGTCCTCTACAAAATGCGAGGAAGGCCAATATTGCCCCCAGCGATGGCTTTAGCTTGGCCAATTTCCGCCCGATTCTTGAGCGGAATACCATAAATGATTCGTAGATAGATTCCCTATCAATCTTCACCAAAATCTAGAAACAAAATATTTTTTTGATTTTTCATAAAATTTTCTATAGGGTCCCCTTCAAAAATTCATGGAAGGCCCCCAGATCGTGCACCTTCGGGACGTGCTTCGGAAACGCCGGAGTTCAATTGAAAAAGCTTTTGGCGCAGATCTCTGATCTAGTTTTCAGAGAGTTTCTACCCGCAAGGGGGTAAGAACTTGCGCTCTGAAAACCCGAGCTTACGGCAGAACTTTGCAAAAGCTTTCTTCGTCGTAGCGCCTGTAAACTTGTGACAACGGCAGTTGTCCAGAAGGTGACGTAGAGCGCAGTAGACTGTAAAAT
>JAJJHT010023903.1:1792855-1836385 GCA_021223865.1 Drosophila pandora | reverse complement strand
AAACATGGGGTGTTCTTTAAACAAATATTAAGATTTTCCTTCATCTTTTCTTTTTTTTAGACATGCAATCTTTGTGTTCTCATTCAGTGTTGTTTTGGTTTTAAAAAACTACAATAAACTGTTATAAAATAAATTACGACTTAAGTTAGGCATAAATACATGTATAGGGTGTAGCTTAAGGAGTTAGCATAACATAGATTTTAGTTTAGTAAGTTTATTCATTTTAAAGTTAGGTGGTTGGGGCACTTGGCTCAGTGCCGTAGGGTTGCTTTGTTCTTCCGGCTGGCGATTCACTTTCGCTCCAGGGGCTTCACCTCCAGCAGCTGGGGATAGTTCTCCACGATGTTGAGTAGAATTGTCTATATANCGTGTCTATATAGTGCTTGAGTCGGACGTTTTCGTCCTCCTTTTCCTGGAAGGCCTGTTGCAGCTGTAAAATATTAGATTCCATTAGTTTATAGGTTATAAGATGACTCTCTATACGAATAACACAGATATGAGAATGATTTTGTGTTTTATATACACACGACATGAATGTTAGGTTACCAAGCCATAGAACATGTTTGTAATGAGTTTCGAAAAAAAAAATAAGAATAATTTCAAAAACCATGGACCAAAATATATGTAAATTCGGATTAAGTCAGTAAATTGAAACTGCGAGGCGTGCAGAGTGGCTCCAAAACCGTGTTTAGTTTGGTTTAAATTTTATAATCGTTGTTTTGTGGATTTGCGTGATTGAAGCATTACCTGACTTAAGGATGCTAATGTGGCTGAATCCACAGAATCCTGTAATACAATAAATGTCAATTTAAATACACATGTGGACAGATAAAATATAAGTTGCTTGAGAAGGACGCAGGGCATTAAGTAACTTTCAAAGAATAGGTTTTGAATTTTCATCTTGTTTTCTATTGGAGGTGACTGTGCGTGTGCTGTTGGACTTGTAGGCGGTGTGTTTTGGCACTTTTTCATAACTTTGTGGGTGGTGGGATGACAGTTTCGACTACACTAAAAAGCGGAAGCAGAGGACATTGCGAAAAGGGGTCGAGCCACCCACCTGAGCTTGTGACATCTCCTCCAGTTCCTGGGCCAAACTGTTCAGGGTGCCATTCAGCAGATGACGACCCTGTTCCACTCCATTTGTCAGCATGGTGGCCTGGTTGGTCAGCATTGTGGCCTGCAGTTCCTCGTTCTGCTCCTCTAGGGCTGTGGATTCAAGTTTTTCTTCAGTAACAAATATTTTTTATTAAAAGTATTCCACTCACATCGATTCTTCTGGCGCATCTCCTCGAGCTCCTGGTGCAGCTCCTCCAGTCTTATGCTCTCCGGCGATGTGGTAGGCATGGCCCGGGCACCGCTCTCCTCGCGAGCCCGCTGCAGTTCCCGGCTCAGCTCGAGCATCAGCTCCTCGGCGGACTTCTTCTCCTGCTCGTGACGACGCAGGGTCTGGGCCTGCTCCTCGTGCTCCTGCTGCAGGACGACTATTTGGTCGCGGGCCAGTTCCAGCTGCTCCTCGGTGCGGTGGAGGTCATTGGCCTGTTTGTCGCAGAGTACTCGCAGTCGGGCAGCCTCATCCCTCAGAGCTGACGCCTCGATCTCGGTGGCCTTGATCTTAATCTGGCAGTTCTCGTTCTGCAGGGAGGCTTCGCGCTCCACGCGGGCCAGGATCTCGCGATGCCGTTTCTGCTCCTCAGCCAGACGCTCCTCGGCCCGCAGTTCCGACTATGTAAGATAACATTTCATTAATTTGGAGTTCTTTACTAATTGTCTTCTACAACCCACCTCTCGGTACTGCTCCTCCAGCATATGATATCGCGCCTGAAGCACTGCATACTCGGTCTTGGTGCGTGTTGTCCGATCCTCAGCTATGTTCTGTGTATCCGAGAGATCGTCCACCTTGCGCTGCAGTAGTTCCAGCTGTAAATAGTCAAAAAATTTCAAAAATTAGTAAATAATCAAATTGGAAGCAGTCTTTTGATGTCTCGACTAACACAATCGTTCTTCATGTGCCGCAGATCGAGGAGCAGATCGTTCACCAACTGCACATCAGCCATGGGATGTTTCACATACATTTGCCTATTTCTATATGGTATACGACTGTGCATATATTTGTGGCCTGTTTTTATTTCTCAACCATCATACAGAAATGTTCACGCTTTTGAGAAATTCAAATTATTTTTGCATCGTCTCTACAGAAGTCTTAACACACTTGATGGTCGGAGCTGACTGCCGGCAGTTCGTATTGTTTTCTCAAAGCGACAGCCATTCCGTATTGGAAATGCTGTTAATTACACTAGTTAACACAAACTAACAAAATCTGCTGGTTGAAAACTATGAATACAGATGCCTAAAATCCTCTCCCTTAAAAACACAATTTTCAAAGAAGCCCCTTTACATTTGAGACTTCCATTTTTGTTGCTCAGTGTCGCTGGCATGCCTTGCCCATATGAATCGCATAAATATTAAGCATACGCCCCATAGCCAACCACTTCAGTCGAAGGCGTTAAACACACACGCACACACACTATTTATAAATTTGCATTCAAGATTCGGTTAGCTAGTTGCTGGCATGTGCAAAAATCTGTTTTCCCCATTACAGATACAGATAGGCTGGCTGCTGCTTTTTGCACAATTACTCATGACCCTCCCACTCGATCCGCACAGCGAAGCAAAAATAATATAAACAGAAGATCCGAGCATGAGTTCAGAGCCTGCTTGCAGCGATAAGAGAACTGCAAGCGAAATACAGGATGTCTGAGCTGGTTGATAAGAGCTTGCACTTCTCCAAAGTAAAGGGGGTCTCAGTTGCACTCTAAAAGAAATAATATTTATTATAATATTTCACCCATCTACCCCCTGCCTGGTGGTTAATCTAATTTCATGCCACCCTCTGCTAATCCCCCTCCAAAGTCAATTGAGAAGTTCAATTAGCGGCAGCCAGCGAACGACATTTGAGGCCGCTGCCCAGTGGCTGTCCAACTGTGCGGCATAGGGTTCAATTAGACTTAATTAAATGCAATTTGCTCTGGCTCTGCCACAGTTTGCAGTTGACATTTTTCGCCAGATTCACGGAAAGAGAGAACTATATACTATATAGTTTATACTAGATCGAAATGAGACACACGAGTACACAATCGACGTCAATCGCGGCCCGAAGAATACTGACAAAAAAAGGCCTAGGGCCCCACCAAAAAAACACACAAACAAAAAATGGAGAATCGCCAGGCGAGTGAGAAAGAATCACTACAGAGAACAGCCCCACTCAGTCTACAACTAGAAAAGTACGATATGGGGTCTCAATTAGGAGCTCGCTACGTGTACAATGAACCATGCCAAAAAATATCATACTGAAACTAGAATTTAAATGAAATGCCTCCAGAATTCTGGGGAAAAAAATAGCAAGAAGCCGAAAAAATATCAGCAAAATGACAAGTCGTGCCTCGGAGACCGCTGGCCAGAACGTAAAAGCCAACACTAACAAAGGCAAAAGGCCAGAAAGTAATAAAAATAAAATGCCGCCGAGGCATAAAGAGAAAACAATAAAAGTGTAAGACAAATTGAGTAACAAGTGACGAGGAGTTGTTTATAGAAGAGGCACTGAAATGGGCGGGGAATGTGGAAACGGTTTCTTTAAATGCGATTTACTTCTGCTTGTCACTTTTCCCTCAACAAAAAAAAGTGAGAAAAAATGTTGCAGGGTCATTAATACCGCCGGGCGGGCCTCTCATGGCCCTTTGATTTTTCCAGTTTCGTTTTTGACAAGTTGATGGCCCGACAGGTGCTACTGAGTTATGGGAATTTTTTGATGGCGGAAAGTGCGGAAACACGCAACAGATGTTGGCCCCCTTGAAGGTTGTAGTGGAAAATCAGAGGAAGCTATTAAAATTAATAGAAATAAATAATATGCCAAGGTGAGGGAGTTTAAAATTTCCAAAATACTTAGAGATTTTAGAAATCGCCATTTGTTATGCCAAAAAGTATGCAATAAAAAGCTATTTCTCGCAGTACTTCTCAATCTTGTTTTAACGAACATTTTACACAAAAAATCTTTAATTTGTATCACGTATGAATGAGTTTAGTCATTAACAGCTCGTAAACAACGATATAGTAAACAATTTAAAAAAATCTCTGAGCACTCAGACCTTCTAATCAGCATTAGCTTTGACCCCAAAAGTACAAGACTTTACTTGCCACATGCGGATTTCCTCTTCCAAAGATACAATGCCCTACAATTGTTTCATTTATCAAATGAGTTTCCCCATTTACTTTATGTGGATCGAGAATAGTAAACAAATCTGGCATCCGCCGGAGGCCTTCTGGCTGTAACAGAAGCCCTAAAATGACCTACAGTGGCTGGTTCCCTTGATAATTGGTTGCAACAAAATGCTGGGAATCGCATCATCAGTGGCATGTGAAAGATTCTTTTCTCTTCTCAGTGATGCCCTGAAAACTAGAGTAATCGCTTCCATCCATATGAGCTGCCATTGCTTACTTTCGTTGACACATTTTCCCTTCACAGCTAATCATCAATTTTGTTACAGTTTTTGTATCATTAATTTTGGGGTATTGTCGACTCTATTTCTCAAAATGTCTGCTTCGGCTTTTCTTTCTCTTCGGACATATGATTTGTGGCTGGTGATCTCATTTGACGCAAAGCTACAAGATTTATTTTTGTTTATAGTTAACAGATGTCTGGCAAAAATTATATGGCAAACACAACCGAATCTTTTTTCGACTTTGAAAACTTATTTTTGGCCCAGTTTTGACGTTGAAAAAGGTAAATATGTCAAGGAACTGGTAAACAAATCTGCGTAATTTCACTTTTTCCCACAATCTTTAATAGTTTTTGGATAACACCACCTCACTCACTTCACTAGTTTCCAACATTATCCTTTTAAGCCAACAAAATTGACTAAAAAATTGATTTAAATGTCAATTCTGTTTAGAAAACCACTGAACTAATGGCCATTCAAAGCTGGACTAAAGCTAATTGTGCCCAACTGCAGCCTATTTATAGCAAGTGGACTGGACACTATTGACAGGCGGAATACTAGATGCAGTGACATGCCACCTGACATGCAAAATGTCACCGCCCACAAGCCCCTCGATGAACCCTGAACTTTGCATGAAATTAATGTCGGAAATGGGTCATATACACTCGTTGCTTACTTGCTCGTTCAGATTGTCGCACATCTCGGCACTGAGAGCCCCGTTCATGATGCCCCCAGGTCCTGATCCTCCCGAGACAGGACCACCGCCGCCAGTTCCGTTTCCAGTGCCGTTGGTATCCTCGAAATCACAGAGTAGCTTGTTTTTGAAATTCTTCAGATTCTCTAGCTTGAAGCCGTTTGTATTTGTATTGTTTGTTTTGTTGTTGAATTTACTTGTCAAGTTCTCCAGATTGTATATCTTGTTGTTATTGTTATTGATATTGTTGTTGTTTGATTCGACGAAGCTGTTGTTGTTGGTCTCCAGCTTATTCTCGATGAAGACGAGCGAGTTGGGCTCCGAGTTGGATGGCACAATGTCCTCAAAGTCCGCCGGATTTAGGCTGAGGAAGGTCTCCTGGTCGATCAGGATGGGCGGGTGGTGTTTCCCAAAGCCGCAATACTCCCCACCGCCAGTGACTCCCAAACTGTAGGCGTTGCTAAGAGGATTCTGCGTGGAACTCGTATTGAAACTCAGATTCAAGTCCTCCAGACTATCCGTCGATAGCTTCCTGTTCTGTTGTCCTCCTATGCGGCACTTGTTGTTCAAATTGTTGTTGTTGTGGCTATTGTNGAGCCCCGTTCATGATGCCCCCAGGTCCTGATCCTCCCGAGACAGGACCACCGCCGCCAGTTCCGTTTCCAGTGCCGTTGGTATCCTCGAAATCACAGAGTAGCTTGTTTTTGAAATTCTTCAGATTCTCTAGCTTGAAGCCGTTTGTATTTGTATTGTTTGTTTTGTTGTTGAATTTACTTGTCAAGTTCTCCAGATTGTAGATCTTGTTGTTATTGTTATTGATATTGTTGTTGTTTGATTCGACGAAGCTGTTGTTGTTGGTCTCCAGCTTATTCTCGATGAAGACGAGCGAGTTGGGCTCCGAGTTGGATGGCACAATGTCCTCAAAGTCCGCCGGATTCAGGCTGAGGAAGGTCTCCTGGTCGATCAGGATGGGCGGGTGGTGTTTCCCAAAGCCGCAATACTCCCCACCGCCAGTGACTCCCAAACTGTAGGCGTTGCTAAGAGGATTCTGCGTGGAACTCGTATTAAAGCTCAGATTCAAGTCCTCCAGACTATCCGTCGATAGCTTCCTGTTCTGTTGTCCTCCTATGCGGCACTTGTTGTTCAAATTGTTGTTGTTTGTGTGGCTATTGTTGTTCTTGTTGGTCTGTTGATTGGTGGGTCCGACAAACTCGAATTGGCCCGCCCACATATCATAGGCTAAGTCGATGCTATCGGGCTGGCTGGCAGGTTGACTACTCATGATTTTCTTTTTTGTCGGATTTTGTGATTTATTTGTTGCTTTTGGCTGAATTGGTTTTTGCTGGAGAGTGGCACTAGTTGGTTGTTCTTCACACTTTTATTATTTGTTGAGTTGCTTGTAAGTTGGGGGAAGACTGATTTGTCTTTAGGTTTGTAGGCACATTTTTCAGATATTTCTCGTTCTTTAAGGCACTTTTCTAGACATTTTTAGTTTTATTTGTGGCTATATTAGATATAATATTTATTATTATTTTTTTATCACTTTTGGCTTCTCATAACTTCTCATAATTATAATCAGAATACCTCCCCTTGAGATCATTTTTGTTTTTTTTTTTTCTTTTCAACTCTCTGGCAAAGTTCAACTGAACAAAAGAATTTTCATTTCCCCAAGCATCTCCCAACTGAATTATTCATAAAAGAATGAAATGCAAAAAAAATAGAAGCTTAGCAAATGATTTCTGTCTTCCTATCTTGATGGCCTTTAGCACAATTCTTAACAAATTGAAAGGTAATTGTTTGGGTTCAGATTCGGATTGGTCCATGGGAGAAAAAAAATATGATAGGAAAGCAGATTGCAGAGCAAGAAATCGACTGGAAACAAAAGCTAGGGAAGAGTGGAAAGCCATGAAGAATTTTTCTTTATTTCATGCAGGAAATGTGCGCTTTGCAGAAAAAAAAAAATAAACAAAAGAACCGACCAAGACAGACCGAGACTCCTTCTCCTTTCCCATTCCCCAGACTCGTTCTTTCTACACGACTGAGTTTGGTTTCTTCTGGGCTTCTGGCGGAGTTTAATTTCCTAGTTGAATTGATGAACTTCGTGTAGATAAAACGAGAAACTGTTGGGGCATGCAATTCTTCTGCCGTAACCGAAAAGAATTGCATAATCTAGCTGGGGATTGTCTATCTCTCCCTCTTTCTTCTTGGCGGATGATTCAATTCTTCGTCTTCGTCTTCGCTAGAAATGACTGAGGGAAATGTGTCATGAATTTGAGTTTTTCATCTTTGGCTAAATTGTTTATAATAAATTGTGTGATTCACAAGCGCAGAGACAGATGAATTGAGAGAGCGGCACAATTGCTTATGTCAAATGGGTTTAAGTGGCCTGTCACAATAAATTCGAATTTATTTGCTTTCCCAGCTGAGAAATGAGAGCAATTTTTTGCGCAGCTCCTAAGTGGTCTGAAGGTTTAAGATTTAAGAAAATCTACTAAAACCCCCTAACCACAGAGTCACTTTCAAGCCACAAACAGTAGTTCGAAACTATTCGAACATAAGACTCATTGATCTATGAACAATTTTGTCAATGAAGCATGAAAGCACATCATAATCATCATCATCATTATCATTATCACTATCACTATCATAAATAACAACAAAAACAACAACTTTCACCTAAAAGACTAGTAAACAACCTACATAATATCTCGCACAACTTGTTTCGTTTCTTTAGAAAAAAAAAACAAGTATAATGAAAATTGAAAGTAAGTGAAATAACAACATCGGCTTCAATAACATTTTCTATTTTCAACTGCAATATTTTGTCGGATTTTAATGCAGTGCCAGGCACGTTCAACGATGCATCTTTCATCGCCATCCGATCCGAAAGAATGTTTTTTGGGGTTGCAGATGAAATATCTTACGGATTTATGCACGCACACTCGCTAGTCGGGGGAACTATTAGGTTTTATGTATTTCTCCATAAAGCATTTATGCGGTGCCATAAAGAGTGACTTATTTGGCATAAATATGTTTAATTTGGGTGAGTTAAGGTGGCACTAGTGATTCCCCTAATCTGGTTGAACTCTAAGGGGCAAAGAATTCTTCCGACATTCCAGCTTAGCAGCCGATTCGTGCCAATTGCCGCGACTAACCTCGATTTCTTGGCCCGGTGTTGCAGTTGGCAGTTGGCAGTTTGCATTTGCAATTATTTCTTCTGTTGTTGCATTTTACGTAGCAATAAACCTTTTAGACGACCGGGCGACCGCCCACTCCAAGACACAGAACCAAAAGGTGAAACTGAAACAACATGCTAACCTCATTTCACAGCCCGAAGGGAAGCCACAGGGACAGATAGCCCAGCCGACGGGGGTTGGCCCAAAAGACCAAGACAGGTGACAGCTGTTCGCTGTCACACTATGGCCGAATAACACTTCCCTTTATGCTTTCGAAATTGACTCAAAAATGGGGAAAAAGAGAACATATTTAGACACGAAGTAGAAACATTATGGTAATCACTGTAAGTTCTCTAGTCGTTATATAAGCCAACCCCCTTTTCTCCCTCGTACTGGTAGTTCTTGCAACCAGCAGAGCGTTAAATAATTTTGTTAAGACTTCAAGGTGGATTTTTCAGACAATAGGCGGAGAAACAAGACATATTCTCTCTTGAAAGCTATCTCCGTTTTCGTAATACTTCTGTTTTTTTGTGCGATGGCCATCCTCTAGGTTTCTAATTACCAGAATAAAGACACTATTCAAGTCAAAAAACCTGAATTATAGACTGGCTTATCAAAAAAAGTGCCCTTGTCGCATCTAAACACAAAAAAAGGTCAATTTAAAGCAGGGCGTGGACTGATAAGGGCTATTTCTATACAAATTTTGATTCAATTATACTATAGAAGGTCATATAAAGTAATGTTTATTCATAGGGTCTGGATTTTCTTAACTGAACCACATCAATTGTAATGCAAAATTTTAATGAAGCAAACTTTCCTTTTTTGTCAGCTCTGCCGATGAAGATTTCCATATCTTTGCAACAATTTGCTGCCTCCTCACACACTCACATATGCCCGTCGACAATCAAAATAAGCCATAAAGGAAAATTATCATTAGCTATGAAGCTCTTGAACAAAATTGAATTCCACAAAGATTTGCATACAATGGACTGGGCTGCGAGTAAAGAAGATTGGGGCAGGGAGCTCATTAAATGCAAATTTCAATCTCCGGCTGCTCCTCTGCATTTTTCATGCAACAAAGTAAACAGAGAAGAAAAATTTAAGAAAAATATACAATGACTAAGCAAACTTGAAGTAATTTTCGTAGAATTTTTTCTATAGATTTTTTAAATGGAAAGATTATTAAAAATTTATAGATTTAAACTGAGAAGTACGAGAAGTCTGAGGAAGAAATCATAGTTGTTTTAAAATGATCTCAAAAGGGGAAACATTCACAAAATTCACATCTTATGTAGCTTTTTAAGGGGAAATTTTTTGGAAATTATTATAATTATTTTTTTTATTTTTTATTATTAAAACACCCACATACGATTGAAGCACGCGAAACGCGAAAAACAAACTAAGTGAGCCAGATATTCAGGGGCACACTAAACCGAGGAGGCATTCAGCGAAAGAGAGGAACATGGAGGCTTTCTGAGAGCAGAGCTGGGAGGCGCAATCTTTATAAATAGGAAAAATAATAATCAACAAACAAAAGCAATGACAAGGGGTCTATAGCAAGGCAGAAGGCAGAAGGGCGGGCAGGCCGGCAGACCCATACTGATCCCACATGTCCGAGGGGTGGGTCTCTCATACTCTCCAATTCTCTGTTTAATACACTTTTGAACATATGGTCTTTGACTCCAAGACCAAGCAGTGGGGCATAATTATAAAGAATTTTGTATATGACCACCACACCACACCACACCACTCACTTTCGAACAAAAGCGCAAGTGAATAAGCGTAGACACGAACCGACCCCCGAAATTAACGGGACGCATGCGGGATGGTGGTCTCTTTCAGGCACCCCCTTTTCTGTTGATGTCATCGGAACCTCTTCTCTTATTGGTTTTTATGTTATTTTTTAGTTCCGGTTCGGTGTCTTCCCCTTCTGGTCGCCCCGAGCTATATGCCGTTAGATTTATATGCCTACTAATTGACGGGCCATCGCTAATGAAAGAACGTTTTCTTAGCCAAGCTAACGGTACGAAAAGTGGCTACTGAAAGATACAGATTGGAGGGAGAGAGAAAGATGGCCGATGGGTCTGGGAGCCAGACCCGGGAAAAGATACTATTTTTAAATGAACTTGAAAATTCTTTGCGTGCTTCCCAGTTGAACTTAGCTTCGTTACTTATTTATGTATTTTTTATTTGATTTTTTTCTTCTTATCTGATTCCAGATAAAGACTAAAATACATTTTTTTATCTTTGTAGCTTGTATCCTATCAAAATACCACATAAATTTATCTTTAAGATAGATTTTATTGCCACTTTTACAGTTTTTAACCGAAAATTATAATAATGAGCCAATATTACGTATACGTATTTATAAAATTTTATATTTTTAATTTCTTTCATTATCTTGTAACATATTAATCATAAACTTTAATCAATTACTGTCAAAGTTTCTTTCTTTTTTTATTTATTTAAAAACTAATTTTTTTTTTTGACTAAATTTTTATCATAAATTTCATAATTTATTTCTTGTAGCCATAAAACACTTGGTCAGACTTCTTCAACCGCACTTTTCAATTTAAGATCAATCAACCAATATTCGCTTCAATTGCCCGAGGGATGGAAATTAAAGAGGGCCAGAGAGGGAGAGTTTCCATTCCGATTATTTTCTTCACAACAGACGGCGTAATTAAAGGCTTTTTTGATTGGGTTTCTTATTTTCCTTCACACTGAATAATCGTTTAATGAGCCAAAGGCACCTGACACAGCTGATAAACGAAGGCGATCGATAAAAAGCCAACAAAAAAACACAAAAAACTAAACACACACAAGCACACACACTTTGCTCTGTAGTTGGCCCCGGGTTAAGGTAATTTTATATTTAAATTTTTTAGTTAAAATTAAACCTTTTCGGCAATTTGGCGGTGGGCTGTCGGGGGAGCCGCTGCAGCAGCTGCAGCTGCATTGGCAATTTTCCCCAAAAACAAAGCGCACCCGAGGAGCCACCCACACGAGTGGGTGGTTGAGAGCGACCGCGCGAGATAGAGACTGAGAGAGCGGCAGAGCGCAAAGCGACGCCGTCCGCTTCGCTGCTCCGTATGGCTTTTCGTGTTGTGCACGCGGCAAGAGTTAAATGCAATTTGAGCGTCGATTTTCGACGAAGAGCCAATGTGCTGCCTCAGTCGCTGTCGCTGTTGCTGCCTCTGTCGCAGCCGGCGTCGCTGCCTCAGCTGACGGCGATGGGGCCGCAACTTGTTTTGGGTGCCAAAAAAAATAACAACAATAACAAGAGCCGGGGCTCAAGAAAAAAAAAAGGCAACAGAAACTAAATAAAAAATGCGATTAATGCGACTTGGCAGTGTTAGAAAATGGTATTGCCAAAGGGAAATGACATTTAAAGAATTTCCCTTCTACTCAAGTGTTGAATAATTCTTATAATAAAAAAGTGTTGTAGAATTTCTTCCAGTGTTCTAAAGTGTGCTTGTATGTTCCCAAAAGCAAAGAGAAGGAATCGAGTGGTTCAAATAGAATCAAACGTCTCTCGAACTAAATTGAGTCAATTAAATGTAATGGGAAAAGAAATCAAAAGGGAAATGAGTCAAGGAGCTCTATATCACAGAGCACTTAAAATGATTCAAAGGGTTCTTCAAAAAACTGAGTAATTCCAATACAAGATATAATCCATTGACGTATACGCGATATTAAGTATACGCCCAGTTGGCTTTTAGTTTTTTTTGCAGAAAATGAAAAAATCTGTAGTTTTGCTTCTTCATAATGTGCAACATATATATATATATATTTCTCTCAAGTGTATAATATAATAGAACAACGCTTTTAGGCAATGTTACAGGGCAGGAAAAGATGTGTATAGTAGTGGCAGTCAACGTGATTATTACATACTGGTAAGAGAGCCTGTATGTGTACGAGAGCTTTTAAGTGTAAGTCTAAGTCTTTGTATTGGGATACCTTAGTCTAAGGATGAGTACAAGTGTTGTATTTGTGTTTTCGTGTGCTCCCAAATGGTAAACTTAAACTTCAAACAAGAACAAAACTTGGACGGGCTGCTCCAATTTAAAGGGCGCCACAGTCATCAATGATAATCTTCTTGCTTGTCTTTCCATTGCTGGATCCGTAGGACTCGACCTTCTGGACGATTTCCATACCTTCGACCACCTTGCCAAAGACGACATGCTTGTTATCCAGCCAGGTGGTCTTCCCGGTGCATATGAAGAACTGCGATCCATTGGTGTTGGCTCCGGCGTTCGCCATAGAGAGGACGCCGGGACCAGAGTGCTTCAGCTCGAAATTCTCATCGGGGAACTTGTTCCCGTAGATCGAACGTCCGCCCGTACCGTTCTGATTGGTAAAGTCACCTCCCTGGCACATAAAGTTCGGGATGACGCGGTGGAAGGGACTGCCCTTGTAGCCATATCCCTTCTCACCGGTGCACAAGGCCCGAAAGTTCTCCGCAGTCTTCGGCACTACGTCTGTACGCAGCTCCATTACAATCCTGCCCAGCTTCTCTTCGCCAGCAGCTATGTCGAAATAAACACGTGGCAATGACATCTTCGCAAATGCCGACAATTTTCGTATGAAATCCAGACCTATTAGGATTATTATTGCCAAAAAGAAACTAAAACTACTTTGTAATAATTACCGCAAAAAAATTCAGATGAACACTGTTTATAACAAAATAAAGTATTTGGGATCCTTCCGGTCCAACGGTTGAAATTAGAATGAAAATTGTTCGTCTCTTGCTAGGAACTTGGGCTGAAAACTGGTGGAAGTTGATTTCAAAGGCTACTTTGTTTTAGATTTAAAAAAAGCCACAGCCTACTTGTTTCTTTTAAAATTGGCACTAGCCTACTTGTTTCTTTTACAACACTGTTCAGAAAGCACTGTTTTCTTTTTTAAATTCAATGATTTCATTCAAATCTTCCCGAAAATGGGGAAATATTACATTCTGGTGCCAAAATAAATATAATTTCTTATCCTAGAAGTTTACTTTTCAAAAATGGCTATCAGTATTTACTTTTTTAATTTGTTCCACCATTTAACCAACACTGAAGATTGAAAAAAAGTTAATAGCCAACACTATTTGCCTTTTATATTTGCAATCTTAAGGCTACTACATACTTATATACCACCGATGAGTTTGCATAATTAGGCAAGTATTTGTTCAATATATTTAATCTCAAATAAACCAGCTACCCCAAATCTGTGAGAATTATTTAAGGTTCCAAAAAGTCGCAATTGCAATTGGAATTCATTGCGTTGTTTGTATTTAATTTAGACATATAGCACTCCTCGAAACCCCTTCTAAAAAATTTGTTTGTGTTTGGCTTATACTGTGTACACAGAATATTCATTGTTTAGTTAGTTGCCAAGGCAACGATTGCTTTTGGCGTAAATATGTCTACCCGAGAATAGATGGCTAAGGAAGGTTCGTGGACGATAAGATTGGCTGGTAACCAAGAAAGTTGTAAACAGAAACTTTAAGTTATTTTATGACTTTTAAAATACCGTCATTGATAGAAGAAAGAAGCTAATGCCATATACTTATACATTTCATTGAAAATTCCGTAAAAGTTCAAGAGGCTTTCTGAAAGAAATCAGCCCAATAAGGCCTGTGCTCACGTAGGCTGTAATTGTTAGCTCTCCAATGTCTCATTAGTTGTATTAAATTGTTGGCGAAGACAAGAAAAGATACAGCCCCTAGTTGGCTCGAACAAGTGCAGCCTCAGCTGGACCCGGGCCAAAATCCCAACTCGATCCAATTCGTTTTGACTAGTTAACCATTAATGTAACGCCCCGTTTGCCTTGGACAACCTTGTGCAAAAATAATAAAATAATGTACATGACGTAATGGAAAAAGCGAAGGCGTTGACTCTCTGCGAGGTAACACTGCTCCCACTGCCACGCCCTCGGCATGGCAAAGAGGCGCCTGTGTGGGAACATAAATTCACATTATGGCCAATTCTTTTGGCGATTTTTCAGCTCAGATAAAGGCCGACAAGANTCCAAAATACTTAGAGGCTTCAGAAATCGTCAATTTTCATGCCAAAAAGTATGCAATAAAAAGCCATTGCTTGCAGTATTTCTCAATCTTATTTTAACGAACCACTTACTACAAAAAATCTTTAATTTTTATCACTTATGAATGAGTTTAGTCATTAACAGCTCGTAAACAACGATATAGTAAACAATTGAGA
Source organism: Drosophila pandora (assembly GCA_021223865.1). NCBI lineage: Eukaryota > Metazoa > Arthropoda > Insecta > Diptera > Drosophilidae > Drosophila > Drosophila pandora. The sequence continues at coordinate 1,821,816 of JAJJHT010023903.1, read as the reverse complement.
AAAATCTCTGAGCACTCAGACCTTCTAATCAGCATTAGCTTTGACCCCAAAAGTACAAGACTTTACTTGCCACATGCGGATTTCCTCTTCCAAAGATACAATGCCCTACAATTGTTACATTTATCAAATGAGTTTTCCCATTTACTTTATGTGGATCGAGAATAGTAAACAAATCTGGCATCCGCTGGAGGCCTTCTGGCTGTAACAGAAGCCCAGAAATGACCTCCAGTGGCAGGTTCCCTTGATAATTGGTTGCAACAAAATGCTGGGTAAGATTCTTTTCTCTTCTCAGTGATGCCCTGAAAACTGGAGTAATCGCCTCCATCCATATGAGCTGCCATTGCTTACTTTCGTTGACACATTTTCCCTTCACAGCTAATCATCAATTTTGTTACAGTTTTTGTATCATTAATTTTGGGGCATCTTCGACTCTATTTCTCAAAATGTCTGCTTCGGCTTTTCTTTCTCTTCGGACATATGATTTGTGGCTGGTGATCTCATTTGACGCAAAGCTACAAGATTTATTTTTGTTTATAGTTAACAGATGTCTGGCAAAAATTATATGGCAAACACAACCGAATCTTTTTTCGACTTTGAAAACTTATTTTTGGCCCAGTTTTGACGTTGAAAAAGGTGAATATGTCAAGGAACTGGTAAACAAATCTGGTTGATTTCACTTTTTACCACAATCTTTAATAGTTTTTGGTTATCACTACCTCACTCACTTCACTGGTTTCCAACATTATCCTTTTCAAGTGAACAAAATTGACTAAAAAATTGATTTAAATGTCAATTCTGTTCAGAAAACCACTGATCTAATGGCCATTCAAAGCTGGACTAAAGCTAATTGTGCCCAACTGCAGCCTATTTATAGCAAGTGGACTGGACACTATTGACAGGCGGAATACTAAATGCAGTGACATGCCACCTGACATGCAAAATGTCACCTCCCACAAGCCCCTCGATGAACCCTGAACTTTGCATGAAATTAATGTCGGAAATGGGTCATATACACTCGTTGCTTACTTGCTCGTTCAGATTGTCGCACATCTCGGCACTGAGAGCCCCGTTCATGATGCCCCCAGGTCCTGATCCTCCCGAGACAGGACCACCGTTGCCAGTTCCGTTTCCAGTGCCGTTGGTATCCTCGAAATCACAGAGTAGCTTGTTTTTGAAATTCTTCAGATTCTCTAGCTTGAAGCCGTTTGTATTTGTATTGTTTGTTTTGTTGTTGAATTTACTTGTCAAGTTCTCCAGATTGTAGATCTTGTTGTTATTGTTATTGATATTGTTGTTGTTTGATTCGACGAAGCTGTTGTTGTTGGTCTCCAGCTTATTCTCGATGAAGACGAGCGAGTTGGGCTCCGAGTTGGATGGCACAATGTCCTCAAAGTCCGCCGGATTTAGGCTGAGGAAGGTCTCCTGGTCGATCAGGATGGGCGGGTGGTGCTTCCCAAAACCGCAGTACTCCCCACCGCCAGTGACTCCCAAACTGTAGGCGTTGCTAAGAGGATTCTGCGTGGAACTCGTATTAAAGCTCAGATTCAAGTCCTCGAGACTATCCGTCGATAGCTTCCTGTTCTGTTGTCCTCCAATGCGGCACTTGTTGTTCAAATTGTTGTTGTTGGTTTGGCTATTGTTGTTCTTGTTGGTCTGTTGATTGGTGGGTCCGACAAACTCGAATTGGCCCGCCCACATATCATAGGCTAAGTCGATGCTATCGGGCTGGCTGGCAGGTTGACTACTCATGATTTTCTTTTTTGTCGGATTTTGTGATTTATTTGTTGCTTTTGGCTGAATTGGTTTTTTGCTGGAGAGTGGCACTAGTTGGTTGTTCTTCACACTTGTATTATTTGTTGAGTTGCTTGTAAGTTGGGGGAAGACTGATTTGTCTTTAGGTTTGTAGGCACATTTTTCAGATATTTCTCGTTCTTTAAGGCACTTTTCTAGACATTTTTAGTTTTATTTGTGGCTATATTAGATATAAGATTTATTATTATTTTTTTATCACTTTTGGCTTTGAATAACTTCACATAATTAAAATCAGAATACCTCCCCTTGAGATCATTTTTGTTCTTTTTCTTTCTTTTCAACTCTCTGGCAAAGTTCAACTGTTGAACAAAAGAATTTTCATTTCCCTAAGCATCTCCCAACTGAATTATTCATAAAAGAATGAAATGCAAAAAAAAATAGAAGCTTAGCAAATGATTTCTGTCTTTCTATCTTGATGGCCTTTAGCACAATTCTTAACAAATTGAAAGGTAATTGTTTGGGTTCAGATTCGGATTGGTCCATGGGAGCAAAAAAATATGATAGGAAAGCAGATTGCAGAGCAAGAAATCGACTGGAAACAAAAGCTAGGGAAGAGTGGAAAGTCATGAAGAATTTTTCTTTATTTCATGCAGGAAATGTGCGCTTTGCAGAAAAAAAAAGATAAACAAAAGAACCGACCAAGACAGACCGAGACTTCTTCTCCTTTCCCATTCCCCAGACTCGTTCTTTCTACACGACTGAGTTTGGTTTCTTCTGGGCTTCTGGCGGAGTTTAATTTCCTAGTTGAATTGATGAACTTCGTGTAGATAAAACGAGAAACTGTTGGGGCATGCAATTCTTCTGCCGTAACCGAAAAGAATTGCATAATCTAGCTGGGGATTGTCTATCTCTCCCTCTTTCTTCTTGGCGGATGATTCAATTCTTCGTCTTCGTCTTCGCAAGAAATGACTGAGGGAAATGTGTCATGAATTTGAGTTTTTCATCTTTGGCTAAATTGTTTATAATAAATTGTGTGATTCACAAGCGCAGAGACAGATGAATTGAGAGAGCGGCACAATTGCTTATGTCAAATGGGTTTAAGTGGCCTGTCACAATAAATTCGAATTTATTTGTTTTCCCAGCTGAGAATTGAGAGCAATTTTTTGCGCATCTCCTAAGAGGTCTGAAGATTTAAGATTTAAGAAAATCTATTGAAACCCCCTAACCACAGAGTCACTTTCAAGCCACAAACAGTAGTTCGAAACTATTCGAACATAAGACTCATTGATCTATGAACAATTTTGTCAATGAAGCATGAAAGCACATCATAATCATCATTATCATTATCATTATCACTATCACTATCATAAATAACAAAAAAACAACAACTTTCACCTAAAAGACTAGTAAACAACCTACATAATATCTCGCACAACTTGTTTCGTTTCTTTAGAAAAAAAACAAGTATAATGAAAATTGAAAGTAAGTGAAATAACAACATCGGCTTCAATAACATTTTCTATTTTCAACTGCAATATTTTGTCGGATTTTAATGCAGTGCCAGGCACGTTCAACGATGCATCTTTCATCGCCATCCGATCCGAAAGAATGTTTTTTGGGGTTGCAGATGAAATATCTTACGGATTTATGCACGCACACTCGCTAGTCGGGGGAACTATTAGGTTTTATGTATTTCTCCATAAAGCATTTATGCGGTGCCATAAAGAGTGACTTGTTTGGCATAAATATGTTTAATTTGGGTGAGTTAAGGTGGCACTAGTGATTCCCCTAATCTGGTTGAACTCTAAGAGGCAAAGAATTCTTTCAACATTCCTAGCTTAGCAACCGATTCGTGCCAATTGCCGCGACTAACCTCGATTTCTTGGCCCGGTGTTGCAGTTGGCAGTTTGCATTTGCAATTATTTCTTCTGTTGTTGCATTTTACGTAGCAATAAACCTTTTAGACGACCGGGCGACCGCCCACGCCAAGACACAGAACCAAAAGGTGAAACTGAAACAACATGCTAACCTCATTTCACAGACCGAAGGGAAGCCACAGGGACAGATAGCCCAGCCGACGGGGGTTGGCCCAAAAGACCAAGACAGGTAACAGCTGTTTGCTGTCACACTATGGCCGAATAACACTTCCCTTTATGCTTTTGAAATTGACTCAAAAATGGGGAAAAAGAGAACATATTTTGCCACGAAGTAGAAACATTATGGTAATCACTGTAAGTTCTCTACTCGTTATATAAGCCAACCCCCTTTTCTCCCTCGTACTGGTAGTTCTTGCAACCAGCAGAGCGTTAAATAATTTTGTTAAGACTTCAAGGTGGATTTTTCAGACAATAGGCCGAGAAACATGACATATTCTCTCTTGAAAGCTATCTCCGTTTTCGTAATACTTATGTTTTTTTGTGCGATGACCATCCTCTAGGTTTCTAATTACCAAAATAAAGACACTTTTCAAGTCAAAAAAACTGAATCATAGACTGGCTTATCAAAAAATGTGCCCTTGTCGCATCTAAACACAAAAAAAGGTCAATTTAAAGCAGGGCGTGGACTGATAAGGGCTATTTCTATACAATTTTTGATTCAATTATGGTATAGAAGGTCATATAAAGGAATGTTTATTCATAGGGTCTGGATTTTCTTAACTGAACCACATCAATTGTAATGGAAAATTTTAATGAAGCAAACTTTCCTTTTTTGTCAGCTCTGCCGATGAAGATTTCCATATCTTTGCAACAATTTGCTGCCTCCTCACACACTCACATATGCCCGCCGACAATCAAAATAAGCCATAAAGGAAAATTATCATTAGCTATGAAGCTCTTGAACAAAATTGAATTCCACAAAGATTTGCATACAATGGACTGGGCTGCGAGTAAAGAAGATTGGGGCAGGGAGCTCATTAAATGCAAATTTCAATCTCCGGCTGCTCCTCTGCATTTTTCATGCAACAAAGTAAACAGAGAAGAAAAATTTAAGAAAAATATACAATGACTAAGCAAACTTGAAGTAATTTTCGTAGAATTTTTTCTATAGATTTTTTAAATGGAAAGATTATTAAAAATTTATAGATTTAAACTGAGAAGTACGAGAAGTCTGAGGAAGAAATCATAGTTGTTTTAAAATGATCTCAAAAGGGGAAACATTCACAAAATTCACATCTTATGTAGCTTTTTAAGGGGAAATTTTTTGGAAATTATTATAATTATTTTTTTTATTTTTTATTATTAAAACACCCACATACGATTGAAGCACGCGAAACGCGAAAAACAAACTAAGTGAGCCAGATATTCAGGGGCACACTAAACCGAGGAGGCATTCAGCGAAAGAGAGGAACATGGAGGCTTTCTGAGAGCAGAGCTGGGAGGCGCAATCTTTATAAATAGGAAAAATAATAATCAACAAACAAAAGCAATGACAAGGGGTCTATAGCAAGGCAGAAGGCAGAAGGGCGGGCAGGCCGGCAGACCCATACTGATCCCACATGTCCGAGGGGTGGGTCTCTCATACTCTCCAATTCTCTGTTTAATACACTTTTGAACATATGGTCTTTGACTCCAAGACCAAGCAGTGGGGCATAATTATAAAGAATTTTGTATATGACCACCACACCACACCACACCACTCACTTTCGAACAAAAGCGCAAGTGAATAAGCGTAGACACGAACCGACCCCCGAAATTAACGGGACGCATGCGGGATGGTGGTCTCTTTCAGGCACCCCCTTTTCTGTTGATGTCATCGGAACCTCTTCTCTTATTGGTTTTTATGTTATTTTTTAGTTCCGGTTCGGTGTCTTCCCCTTCTGGTCGCCCCGAGCTATATGCCGTTAGATTTATATGCCTACTAATTGACGGGCCATCGCTAATGAAAGAACGTTTTCTTAGCCAAGCTAACGGTACGAAAAGTGGCTACTGAAAGATACAGATTGGAGGGAGAGAGAAAGATGGCCGATGGGTCTGGGAGCCAGACCCGGGAAAAGATACTATTTTTAAATGAACTTGAAAATTCTTTGCGTGCTTCCCAGTTGAACTTAGCTTCGTTACTTATTTATGTATTTTTTATTTGATTTTTTTCTTCTTATCTGATTCCAGATAAAGACTAAAATACATTTTTTTATCTTTGTAGCTTGTATCCTATCAAAATACCACATAAATTTATCTTTAAGATAGATTTTATTGCCACTTTTACAGTTTTTAACCGAAAATTATAATAATGAGCCAATATTACGTATACGTATTTATAAAATTTTATATTTTTAATTTCTTTCATTATCTTGTAACATATTAATCATAAACTTTAATCAATTACTGTCAAAGTTTCTTTCTTTTTTTATTTATTTAAAAACTAATTTTTTTTTTTGACTAAATTTTTATCATAAATTTCATAATTTATTTCTTGTAGCCATAAAACACTTGGTCAGACTTCTTCAACCGCACTTTTCAATTTAAGATCAATCAACCAATATTCGCTTCAATTGCCCGAGGGATGGAAATTAAAGAGGGCCAGAGAGGGAGAGTTTCCATTCCGATTATTTTCTTCACAACAGACGGCGTAATTAAAGGCTTTTTTGATTGGGTTTCTTATTTTCCTTCACACTGAATAATCGTTTAATGAGCCAAAGGCACCTGACACAGCTGATAAACGAAGGCGATCGATAAAAAGCCAACAAAAAAACACAAAAAACTAAACACACACAAGCACACACACTTTGCTCTGTAGTTGGCCCCGGGTTAAGGTAATTTTATATTTAAATTTTTTAGTTAAAATTAAACCTTTTCGGCAATTTGGCGGTGGGCTGTCGGGGGAGCCGCTGCAGCAGCTGCAGCTGCATTGGCAATTTTCCCCAAAAACAAAGCGCACCCGAGGAGCCACCCACACGAGTGGGTGGTTGAGAGCGACCGCGCGAGATAGAGACTGAGAGAGCGGCAGAGCGCAAAGCGACGCCGTCCGCTTCGCTGCTCCGTATGGCTTTTCGTGTTGTGCACGCGGCAAGAGTTAAATGCAATTTGAGCGTCGATTTTCGACGAAGAGCCAATGTGCTGCCTCAGTCGCTGTCGCTGTTGCTGCCTCTGTCGCAGCCGGCGTCGCTGCCTCAGCTGACGGCGATGGGGCCGCAACTTGTTTTGGGTGCCAAAAAAAATAACAACAATAACAAGAGCCGGGGCTCAAGAAAAAAAAAAGGCAACAGAAACTAAATAAAAAATGCGATTAATGCGACTTGGCAGTGTTAGAAAATGGTATTGCCAAAGGGAAATGACATTTAAAGAATTTCCCTTCTACTCAAGTGTTGAATAATTCTTATAATAAAAAAGTGTTGTAGAATTTCTTCCAGTGTTCTAAAGTGTGCTTGTATGTTCCCAAAAGCAAAGAGAAGGAATCGAGTGGTTCAAATAGAATCAAACGTCTCTCGAACTAAATTGAGTCAATTAAATGTAATGGGAAAAGAAATCAAAAGGGAAATGAGTCAAGGAGCTCTATATCACAGAGCACTTAAAATGATTCAAAGGGTTCTTCAAAAAACTGAGTAATTCCAATACAAGATATAATCCATTGACGTATACGCGATATTAAGTATACGCCCAGTTGGCTTTTAGTTTTTTTTGCAGAAAATGAAAAAATCTGTAGTTTTGCTTCTTCATAATGTGCAACATATATATATATATATTTCTCTCAAGTGTATAATATAATAGAACAACGCTTTTAGGCAATGTTACAGGGCAGGAAAAGATGTGTATAGTAGTGGCAGTCAACGTGATTATTACATACTGGTAAGAGAGCCTGTATGTGTACGAGAGCTTTTAAGTGTAAGTCTAAGTCTTTGTATTGGGATACCTTAGTCTAAGGATGAGTACAAGTGTTGTATTTGTGTTTTCGTGTGCTCCCAAATGGTAAACTTAAACTTCAAACAAGAACAAAACTTGGACGGGCTGCTCCAATTTAAAGGGCGCCACAGTCATCAATGATAATCTTCTTGCTTGTCTTTCCATTGCTGGATCCGTAGGACTCGACCTTCTGGACGATTTCCATACCTTCGACCACCTTGCCAAAGACGACATGCTTGTTATCCAGCCAGGTGGTCTTCCCGGTGCATATGAAGAACTGCGATCCATTGGTGTTGGCTCCGGCGTTCGCCATAGAGAGGACGCCGGGACCAGAGTGCTTCAGCTCGAAATTCTCATCGGGGAACTTGTTCCCGTAGATCGAACGTCCGCCCGTACCGTTCTGATTGGTAAAGTCACCTCCCTGGCACATAAAGTTCGGGATGACGCGGTGGAAGGGACTGCCCTTGTAGCCATATCCCTTCTCACCGGTGCACAAGGCCCGAAAGTTCTCCGCAGTCTTCGGCACTACGTCTGTACGCAGCTCCATTACAATCCTGCCCAGCTTCTCTTCGCCAGCAGCTATGTCGAAATAAACACGTGGCAATGACATCTTCGCAAATGCCGACAATTTTCGTATGAAATCCAGACCTATTAGGATTATTATTGCCAAAAAGAAACTAAAACTACTTTGTAATAATTACCGCAAAAAAATTCAGATGAACACTGTTTATAACAAAATAAAGTATTTGGGATCCTTCCGGTCCAACGGTTGAAATTAGAATGAAAATTGTTCGTCTCTTGCTAGGAACTTGGGCTGAAAACTGGTGGAAGTTGATTTCAAAGGCTACTTTGTTTTAGATTTAAAAAAAGCCACAGCCTACTTGTTTCTTTTAAAATTGGCACTAGCCTACTTGTTTCTTTTACAACACTGTTCAGAAAGCACTGTTTTCTTTTTTAAATTCAATGATTTCATTCAAATCTTCCCGAAAATGGGGAAATATTACATTCTGGTGCCAAAATAAATATAATTTCTTATCCTAGAAGTTTACTTTTCAAAAATGGCTATCAGTATTTACTTTTTTAATTTGTTCCACCATTTAACCAACACTGAAGATTGAAAAAAAGTTAATAGCCAACACTATTTGCCTTTTATATTTGCAATCTTAAGGCTACTACATACTTATATACCACCGATGAGTTTGCATAATTAGGCAAGTATTTGTTCAATATATTTAATCTCAAATAAACCAGCTACCCCAAATCTGTGAGAATTATTTAAGGTTCCAAAAAGTCGCAATTGCAATTGGAATTCATTGCGTTGTTTGTATTTAATTTAGACATATAGCACTCCTCGAAACCCCTTCTAAAAAATTTGTTTGTGTTTGGCTTATACTGTGTACACAGAATATTCATTGTTTAGTTAGTTGCCAAGGCAACGATTGCTTTTGGCGTAAATATGTCTACCCGAGAATAGATGGCTAAGGAAGGTTCGTGGACGATAAGATTGGCTGGTAACCAAGAAAGTTGTAAACAGAAACTTTAAGTTATTTTATGACTTTTAAAATACCGTCATTGATAGAAGAAAGAAGCTAATGCCATATACTTATACATTTCATTGAAAATTCCGTAAAAGTTCAAGAGGCTTTCTGAAAGAAATCAGCCCAATAAGGCCTGTGCTCACGTAGGCTGTAATTGTTAGCTCTCCAATGTCTCATTAGTTGTATTAAATTGTTGGCGAAGACAAGAAAAGATACAGCCCCTAGTTGGCTCGAACAAGTGCAGCCTCAGCTGGACCCGGGCCAAAATCCCAACTCGATCCAATTCGTTTTGACTAGTTAACCATTAATGTAACGCCCCGTTTGCCTTGGACAACCTTGTGCAAAAATAATAAAATAATGTACATGACGTAATGGAAAAAGCGAAGGCGTTGACTCTCTGCGAGGTAACACTGCTCCCACTGCCACGCCCTCGGCATGGCAAAGAGGCGCCTGTGTGGGAACATAAATTCACATTATGGCCAATTCTTTTGGCGATTTTTCAGCTCAGATAAAGGCCGACAAGAAACACTTTTGTGGGTTCGTTTTAGCACTTACCAAGTAGGATTGGTAAGATAAAAGTGCTTGAGGTACTTTTTTTTTGCTTTTTTTTTGTGTTCTGCTTACCTGGAAGTAGAGGAAAAAACAAAGAACGAATTATTATTAGATTTGCCATGGGCCTAAAATAACTAAGATAATGGATATGGAAATGAGGTGAATGTAAAGTCAACATTAGTCTACCTTAGAGTGCGGAGATTTGGAGGATGTGGGATAGAACTCAAGTGGAGAAGACAAAGAAGCTCCAAGAACTATACACTAAACGAGGAATTATCTTGTAGCGATTAAATACGCATTACATCAAAATGGGACGACAATTATCTGAAGGAATATTAAATATAATTCCCACTATACTGCCCACTACTATTACTCTTGGAAAGACACCACAGTACAGGGTTGTCTGGCAGTTCGTGATATTCCACCTGTTTATCGATTAAACAATTTTGCTGGCACCTTTGACGCCCACCTCAAGACCCGACCCAACATAAAAAGCATAAAGCCGAGTCTAAGTCGGAAAAATGACAACAAAAAAATAAGTTGACTAAGACCATAAACGAAAATCAATTTTTAACCCAAATGTGACGTTGACCCAGAAACGATGAAACGAATTATTGAAGACAAAAAGAAACCCACACACAACGAATTGAAGCATAAACGTTGCAATTATCATAATTAATGCAAATGCGCCTCAAAGTAGACCGACAGACCGAAAGAAAACCGCATTAAATACTTGAAGACTTTTGAAAAGAGGAACCGTTTAGCCCTAAAATGGGGGCAACAATTTTTTGATTGGCCAGATGATGCAAGTCTATTAGGGGGAGGTATTTAGATTGTTTAGAAAGATAGTGAAAGAAATTGGTAGCTTAGTCACGGATATTATGAGCTGCATTTAAAATAATTTCCACTTTTCAGGCATGACTGCTCTTTTTGTTTCTTAAGCGTTTGTTTATGTAATAGTTTCTTCCAGAAATACTCCTATACCTTAATGACTATCCTAGTTTATGGCTATCCAATAATTTAAATAGAGCTGTAAATTATGCAAAATAAGAAGCAAATGAAACTTCAAAACTAAAGCCATAAAAATGGTAATAAATAGCTGTTGTTCAAAAAAACACAAATACGGAAATGTAAACATTTCTTACTCCTTATTTTTTCCTCCCTGCTGACTCCCTGGGATTCATTTGTATTCCATTTATTCTATTTATGCATTCTATTAAGCAGACACCTGGTTGTAATTTTTGTTTATGCGATGTAGGTGGCTGTTTCCAGTCAACGCCTTCATCAATGCGGCTCAGAAAAAATACGGCGGCGGCGGGTTGATATTCAATTCGAGAGGTTACCAAATCTTAAACACTTTGTTTGGGCAACTTGAAGTGATGTCGTCACCGCAGCTACTCCACTTGTGCATGTATTAACCCAAAAAGTAAAAAAGAAAAGAGATCTCTTCCCCACATCTCTTGCCAACTCTGACAATTGAACAAATTGCAATTGTGCGGCATTGTTTTGGGCCTGCCTACAGTTATAATTGCATAAGTGCGACGATGCAGATCCAGCTGCGACTCAAGGGAAATGCCTTAGACCAGTGCAGATTTGAATCAACCTCTGACAGCAGTGAGAAAACTGGGAAGATGATGTCAAGATCCCCCTACCATCGAACCGCATGTAAGGTTTTCCATTCAACTCAATGGGATTCTTATTTCCGCATCGGATTTTCTGGATGTTGCCCTGAAAACTGACCTCAGCTTAATTAACCCAACAGAGCATTGAAAAAAATGGGGTGGGGAAGGAAAGGCCCGGGGGAAATTGGGCCAGAAGCAAAAGTGAAAGAAGAATTAAATAGAAAATCGTATCTGGTGCAGTGAAAATCTTTTTGGATACGCTTTAAACTTTTCTGGGCATCGGGCCAAGGTCTCACCTGTGGAAAGTTTTTAAGTTTTCCACTGACCACTTTCTGAAAGGGGTGGGTGACTGAAACTGAATTTCCACATTCTACAAGAATTTCAGAGTCCAATTTTTCTCATTAGGGCTTCTGTTTACCTTTTGTTTTTGTCCTGTTTTTATTTTTTCGCCCAGACCTCATTTCGTATGCAGAGCCAAGTTTCACACAACAATCAAACCAAATGCGAGGTACTTCTATGACTTGTAATGATCTTTTGGCCCACACGAGCCACCATTACCTCCCTCACCACGACACGACTTCCGCTTCCCGTCGCCCTGTTGCATAAAAGAACAATTGCACAGAGGCGTTTAAAAATTGATTCGTACGTGAGATTTTTTGCAAAAATCATTTTCACTCCTGCCGGTGCTTTTTTCTTATTTGCCTTGTTTTTTCCTGTACGATTTTCCGCCGTTCCTCTTACTGTCACTAACGGAGACTCCTTTTATTTGTTCATTTTTTTGCAATTATGCCGACAGCAGTTTTACACCTGTCTCCATTACACGTGTGCGTCCCTATCGCTTGCAGACTGCTTTCTTTACTTTCTTTCAGGAAATCTTAAGCTTTAAAGCGGCAGGAAAGAAAGTAGTTGTGAAAATTACAAATTGGGTTGAACAAATTGATATTTTCAACACCTACTCTTGCATCAACCTTCATTAAGAAGAAAATAACCCACAAATCGTTCAAGATATTCTCCTCAAGGATAGGATGAACTATGGTTCAGAAGCCTACAGTCCCCAGAAAACTTTACAAAAAATGGAATAAATATTTTATTCCAAGATTTTGATGCAGATTGATGGGGAATCGATCTACATATCGTTTAAGGTATTCCGCTTGAGGATCGGATGAGAATTGGCGAAGATATAGCCTTCGCTGGGGGTCATATAGTGGCCCCATGCACTTTTTTTGATTTTCGAAGGGGACCCTCCAGAAAATTTGATGAAAAATCTAAAAAATATTTGGTTTCCAGATTTTGATGCAGATTGATGGGGAATCGATCTACAAATCGTTTAAGGTATTCCGCTTGAGGATGGGAAGAGAATTGGCGAAGATATAGCCTTTGCTGGGGGCCATATAGTGGCCCCATGACCTTTTCTTGATTTTCGAAGGGGACCCCCAGAAAATTTTATGAAAAATCTAAAAAATATTTTGTTTCCAGATTTTGATGCAAATCGATGGGGAATCGACCCAGAAATCGTTTATGGTATTCCGCTCAAGAATCGGATGATTATTGGCAAAGATATGGCCTTCGCTGGGGGTCATATAATGGCCCCATGCACTTTTCTTGATTTTCGAAGGGGACCCCCAGAAAATTTTATGAAAAATCTAAAAAATATTTTGTTTCCAGATTTTGATGCAAATCGATGGGGAATCGACCCAGAAATCGTTTATGGTATTCCGCTCAAGAATCGGATGATTATTGGCAAAGATATGGCCTTCGCTGGGGGCCATATAGTGGCCCCATGCACTTTTCTTGATTTCCGAAGGGGACCTTCCGGAAAATTTGATGAAAAATCTAAAAAAAATTTTGTTTCCAGATTTTGATGCAGATAGATGGGGAATCGATCTACAAATCATTTAAGGTATTCCGCTTGAGGATCGGATGAGAATTGGCGAAGATATAGCCTTCGCTGGGGGCCATATAGTGGCTCCATGACCTTTTCTTGATTTTCGAAGGGGACCCCCCAGAAAATTTGATGAAAAATCTGAAAAATATTTTGTTTCCAGATTTTGATGCAGATTGATGGGGAATCGATCTAAAAATCGTTTAAGGTATTCCGCTTGAGGATCGGATGAGAATCGGCGAAGATATAGCCTTCGCTGGGGGCCATATAGTGGCCCCATGACCTTTTCTTGATTTTCGAAGGGGACCTTCCGGAAAATTTGATGAAAAATCTAAAAAATATTTTGTTTCCAGATTTTGATGCAGATTGATGGGAAATCGATCTACAAATCGTTTAAGGTATTCCGCTTGGGGATCGGATGAGAATCGGCGAAGATATAGCCTTCGCTGGGGGCCATATAGTGGCCCCATGACCTTTTCTTGATTTTCGAAGGGGACCCTTCAGAAAATTTGATGAAAAATCTAAAAAATATTTTGTTTCCAGATTTTGATGCAGATTGATGGGGAATCGATCTACAAATCATTTAAGGTATTCCGCTCTAGAATCGGATGATTATTGGCAAAGATATGGCCTTCGCTGGGGGCCATATAGTGGCCCCATGCACTTTTCTTGATTTTCGAAGGGGACCCTCCAGAAAATTTGATGAAAAATCTAAAAAATATTTTGTTTCCAGATTTTGATGCAAATTTATAGAGAATCGATCTACAAATCGTTTAAGGTATTCCGCTTGAGAATCTGATAAGTATTTCCAAAGATAATGGTATTGTTATGGGTCATATAGTACGAAAGATCCTTACTTCCCATTCGCTGACCAAAAAACCATTAAAATGGCAAAGATCCCGCAAAAGGCCACGATTTTCCGACCTCTTTGGCACTTAATCAACAAAAAGCTTTGCACTTGCCCAGCTGGAAATCTAATTAGCAATAATTCGAGGGAGGCTGGGTGAATTTCAATGACCTTGAGGCGCCAATGCACTCCCCCATCGGCCACGGCCAATTTCGGAGAGACTGGTGAAGAAATGGTTTTGCTTTTGTTTATACTTTATATAACAGAAAGCTGAGTACAATCGGATTGGATCCGCGGATCGCAACAGACAACAGCAACCCACACAAGGCCCAAAACCAAACCGAAACAGAGTTTCACCTGCCAAGTAGCCACGATCTCCCGGAGAAATACCAGCGAAGGTGACTGCCACATAGCTGCGATTGAGGGAGAGAAAACACGTTTTATTTCATTGCAACCGAAGATCCGAAGTGAAAAGTCACAAAGTCACTTTTCCATGGAACTTTTTCATTCGATCCCATGAATGGTAATACCTTGCAAAAAAAAAAAACCCAAAAACATTTTCGGAATTTCGTCTCAATGAAAATGATTGCCAAGCGCACACACAAGAGGTGGACGGAGTTGGGAAATAATTCAGAGATTGCGAATTTGTCTCCAATCCGTTCGGTTCAAGTGCAAAATATGCCTCCTCATCAGCAATTCCATTGACAATCTTTATAACGAAATTATTTATTTTTTGTCGATTCATCCAACGGATAATTTATTTATTTATTTCTTTTTTTATTTCAAAGTCTAGTTAGGAAAGACAAATGTCTGAGAAATCGAAGAAACTATTTTGGATTGCTTTGAGTAATTGCTGAATTTTTAATCATATATTATTACCGTTTACCATATAAGGAATATGTTAAACAAATAAATGCATCTTAAATAGCTTTAATAGTTTTAAAATAAATGGAGGCTTACCCTATAATCGTAGTCGTGACGATTGTCCAAACTGATGTCGCTGTACATGTCTTCGGTTGTATCACAGTTAGAGCTTCGGCCTGATGAGTTAAAGCTCGATGATCTGTATAGTTGGCTAGAAGAAATACAATAAATTTTTATAAGTTTTTTTCTTTTAAAATATTTTTAAATTCGCGCCAAATAACCCGATAACAGCTTGGTGGTTGAAAAGTTTTCTTAAGCTAAGTTTCACACCAAAAAGTACATGGATATTTTTACATCATGTAGACTTCCATGATAAGCACTGGGTTTGAAACCATTTCTCTTAGTCGAGACAGTAACCACTACAATTGTTTTAAAACTGTAGTTGTTAGCCAATTTAAAACTGTGAGTTTTTACTTTAAAAAATGTACTTTTTAGGGGAAATACTTAGTTTGAAGAACAAACATTTTTTTTCTAAATACTCTTATGAAATTTATGAATTATTTTAAACTCACCTGGCTAAGGCATTTGAACTAATCTGTCTGCGGCCGGAACTGAAAAATAAAAGAACACAAAAATCAGGTAATTGCTTACATAACTTAAGAGTTTAACACCAAACCACTAAGAATGGATAAATACAAAATTGAACCCTAAGCCTAAACTAAGCCACCGAGACCCGATGGAAGCCCTACCGACGACCCAGAGGAATGGGAAGAAATTCTAGCAATTCGAAATGCAAATAAATTAGCTGACATTGAGTGGCCAAAAGAAAAAGGCCAAAACCAACAACAAGAATCAACTGTGAAAAGAAACTTGTAAAACAACTTGACGCAGTCAGGCCCAAAAACAGAAACCCAACACGTGATAATGAAAANCTTTTTCGGGGGCTTCAAGAGTATCTTAATACTTTTCAAATTTCTGTTTATAATTTAATTATAAAGAGATGCCGGGAGATTCATTAAAAAGTTGGAGAAAGGGCGGCAAGAAAAAGAAAAAGTAATAGCTAAGTTTTGGAAGAAATGTTAAGAATCTCAAGCACTAGAGCTTACAAAACTATCATTTAAAATAATGATTAATAAATACTTTTAAGAGAAATGTAGCTTTTGGACACTTTGGTCATTGTTGGTCCCCAAAAAGTAACTTTTACTCCAACAATCATTTCGATACGCTTCAGTTGGCTTCTTCAGAAATGGTAATAACATTATAAGAGGTCAAGAAATGTCGCGATTGTTGCGATTTTCAACGAAAACAATGCCCTGAGTCACTGAAGAAATTGACGTCTTTTGTGAGGGGGACAAGTGAAAGTATTTATGGCGATGTGGGCGTTGGCTTTGCCAACTACTTTGAGAGGGCGTGTCTGGTGGGCTTTCTTAAGAATTAGTTATGAACACAACAACGACATGGAATACAACTAAGTGCAACGAACAACAACGACTAGGTGAGTGGGTTTCAGTGAGGAATTAATACGCACTTTTCTCTCAAATGACTGCGACGACGGTCATAGGGAAAATACTCGAAATACTCATCATCCATTTAGCAAGATTTGATGTTTTATTTTTATGTTTTTTAATGATATTGTTGGTATATCTTTTATCTTTAAGTTAACTCATTTGCTTATCGTTTTTAATTGGAATTGGCGGCATTATAATGTGCGTCATTGACTTTCCTTGGCTTTAGCCGATAAGGTTTATTTTGTTGGGTTTACGATAAGATTAAATTGTTTGGAAGTCCTTAGTATAGTTACACAGATAAACTTTAATTGTTTATTAAAGATAGGCCAGGAATCCAGGTATTTGTTTTGATTTATCTGGGAATTTCACGGAAATTATAGACACTGTTTGGATGCAATTTCCCCAATTTACACCTTGTTTCTGTGATTTAAATCACTTTCCTGACTCGGCGATCTTTAATTGCCTCAAATTTTATTGCAGCTCTTCTTTGGCGGAAAAATAAAGGAAATTTGATTCGAGAAAACGCAGCCGAACTCATCATCATCGGCGAATTGGACACACTTTCGCAATTGGCTGGCCCGCCAGCCACACTTCACTTTTCATTACGAATCCCCTCATGCCTGACACACTGGAAGAGTTAACCGCATTGCAACCGATGACGATGAGATACCCAGATATAGATAGATAGATAGATAGATGGTTGTTAATATTTTCCCAACACGCGGCTGGATATCGCTCTGATAACGTCGTTAAATGCTCGCCGAAAGCGAAATCGAAATCGAAATCGGCATATAGGATGGATCGACTTTGATGGAAAAACCAGCTAGCTAGTTGCACTGACCAACAGGCAATGAAATTGTGCAGCCACTGACGGGAAACATTTATACGGCTGCTCTCCGGGTAATTAAGGCTATAAAAATGATTCGATTTTGATTGATGGCTCCCGACAATGCGAGCAGAAAAGGGCGTTAAGCCGAGTCTCTCAATAGGATGGGGGGCGGTGTTGAAATGCACTTTAAACCGGCGGCATTAAAAAGTCGATTACTCTTACAATTCCTAAAGAAATCAAAAGCTTTGCTTGATTGGCTCCTAGGTGTTGAAATAGAGTTATAATGTGGAAAGAAATCAGCAGAAAAAGAGCTGAAGATGAGCATGTTGAGAAAGCTTGCTTTAAACTAGTTTTTATAGGAATGTCTTGTTTGGTTAGACTTTCCTCTAAATATTCTAAATATTTTCTATTATTCTAGTAGAAGGTTTATGAAAGACAAGAATGTATTATGAAGGGCGTGGACCCTTGAAAATCTATACAGAAGACAAGAATCACGTGCAAGAGACAAGGCATGGGCCCATATGGGCAACATGGAAAATAGGATAGAGGCCCAGCCCAGCACCCCCGCATGAGAATGTGCAGCAGAAATCGAGGCTTGTTGTAGTTGTGGCGGCTTTGTGGCTATGATTTTCTGTTTTTGTTGAACGTCATTAAGGCGTGACGCCGTAAATTACCAAAGTGTAAACTACAACAGCACAAAACTATGTACGAAATCTCATAAAAGCGCGCTGCTCAAATTAAAAACGTTTTCTATTTCGTGGAAAGCGAAATTTATGGCCAAAAAAAACCAAAACCAAAAAAAGTCACAATTAAATCTATTTGCACAAATGTTTCACATACGACCGGTGTCCCCCCTCAAGAGACAAAAAAAAACAAAGAAACACAGACACACACACACTTTCACGTACATTGGTTTTCTGAATGGATGCAGCGGAATTTTGTATATTTTTTTATTCAAAAATTTCTCAGTTTAGACTAGAAATCTGTATTTTGCACCGGAACACAAGGCACAGACTCTCTGGCGTTTAATAAATAATCAGATTCGGGCGGAAACGACTGCAGAGGAGCTCTTTTCGGCCAACCGCACGAGTTTGAAGCGAAGTTCGAACTAAAACCTGGCTGGCTTGGATGGCTGGCTGGCTGGCTGTTTTGGCCCAAACATCTGGCCCGATCAGGCGGCCAGNCAACACAACAGGTTCGAAGCGAGATGGCCAACGAACCAAACAATAAACAAAACCGACACGAGTTGGGGGAAAATGTGGGGGAGAAAAACAGCGCCCCGAGAGAGAAACTATCTCCAGAGATGCCAGATCTTAGGAAATAGATAAATAAAATAGAGATTTATTAGGGATATTGAGTAGAATATATCCTATTATTCCAGTCTAGATCTACGGTAGACCCTATCTCCTTTTATAAACATAGTTTTCTTAACTTTTCATAAGGAAATAAGCATAATATTAATATACTTTCAAAATATCCCCAAAATAACAGTCTATTCAAGACTAAAAATATCTGGCAACTCTCCCCCTTTTCCTTGCAACATTTTAGCTCTTGCAACATGTTGGCTGCCCGGCGAAAAACTAAAAACGTCAAGAGACAACAATAAAAACAACTATTCTGGCCAACAATGAAAATTCTCAAGTATCTAATAGAATGTCAACTACCTCAAAACGTAGCCAATTTGGCTAGAGACGAATTATTTAAGCGTTTTACGGCCAAAACCGATGCCAAGAAACCGAAAAAAAAAGAGGTGGAATTGTCGCCGGGCCTGCCAATTAGCCAAGAAATGGCTGGCAGCTGGTCTGAGCCAAGTTAATTGGGGGCCGCCGCTTAAAGGTGGCTCAGAAAATGCCGCCATTAGGTAGCCGGCCAACTAAAAGGCTAATCGAGGGCCCCCAACAGCTACACTCTGTAATTATGTGCGGGAAAATGAAAAGAAAATCCCAGGGACAAACACAAAATAAGGTGAGAAGTGCAACGAAAGACAATTGAAATGCATTTTCAACCTAAACGTTCGGATGTCAAGGTTGATCTCTAAATTGGAAAAACTTTCAATGCAAAAATACGAACATTTTTGGGATAGAATAATGTTACTATCATTTTTTAATCAATTTAGTATTTTAATCTCTGAGTAATCCAAGATATTGTTCAAATTTTGTCATTCCTATATGTGGGTGCGGACTTGACCAACCGAATGCGATTACGGGTTTGGTTTTGGCCAGCAATTCGAGCCAAGTTAGTCTCTCTCAAGTCACGTGCCGCCGGTCTACTACTATTCCGGCTGGGGGATTTGCGTTTGTTATCGATCCTTGTCGGTATGGAGGACTTCACTGGCTCCGGCTCAGCAGATTTCTCCTTCACAGGAGCTTTAGCCTCTGCTCCCAATACCTGGACTGTGGGTATGGGTTGGGGTTGTGAGTCTTCAGCCTTTGAGCTGGAGGGCTCATCCTGTGTTTCGGATTCGCTAGTCCCGGAGACTTCTGACGTTTCGGGGGGAGCTTCTTTCTCGGGCTCTGAGTCTTCCTTGGGCTTGGGCTCAACCTCCGGCTCCTGCAGGGCGTCGGTTAGCTTCACGTTGGTCTCCACCAAAGCCACAGTAGCACGCTTTGAAAGGAGTGCAGTATCGAGGGTATTCTGCAACACGGCCATGTCATGGTTACAAAACTGAACACGCTCCCGGAGGTGCTGAATTTCAGAAACGGGAACCTAAAACCCAAACTATAAGATATTGCGAACAGGATGGGATAACCTGGACTTACAGTATTTCTCCTCTTCCAGAACCATCTGAATGCCAGGCAAGTAATGGCCACTATCACCATGGAAAGCATAACCTGATATGCCACGGATCGATCCAATATTAAAAACTTGGCCCACTCATGACCCTTGAGGGTCAGCCAGCACACCGACTGCCACGAGTGGCACATGGGTGATATCTTCACGGAGGTCTCAAAGTCCATTTTCTGATGGTACTTCCACATATCGTTATATGAATGCGTTCAGGTTCAAGACATACAATTTATTTTGGCTAACTCTTTTTGTTTTTCTTGTCCAGAGATTAAAAATATAAGCTTCTGCTTACTGGAGTACGAACGACAATTTGTCTGATGATAACTGGGCCGAAAACATGTACTTGTCTTGACTTAAAACTCCAGGAATAAACATTTTCACCCGGCTACTTATTTGCCATTTCCCTTTCAAGATTCCAATCTTGGATATCTCTTCATTTTCCCTTAATTGTTCTCAGTTCTTCGGATGCACTTTTCCCATCGTAACTCTGTCGAATGTCAAGTGCAAAGACAGAGCTAGGGACCCATCATCGTGTTCCCAGCAGATGAGCAAAAACAAAGGCATTTGCATGACAAGCCCATGGAGGAGTCTCTGTGGGAAAATCAAGGTCCGGATCTACAAATTGTAGCCTGCGTGGGGTTAACCGAACCACACACACACCCCTCGAATGCCAAGAAATCTAATTACTTTTGCAGATTTCTCGCATTGTTTTCAATTATTTTTTTTTGGTCCGAGTCACTCTCCTCCAATCACCAATCTTTGGCTGGGCTTTATTTTGGGTCAGTTGTTATTCGCGACTTGACAAAAGTGCCGGCCTAAATTCTGAGGAGTAAACAATTGCCGCCAGCTCTTGAAAACCTGTTTCTGGACCCTCTCTGAACGCTCGAACAGCTATAAATTCCAATGGCATGACAGCCCCAGAGAGACAGTGAAGCTTGTAAGCCAAGTTAGGAGGGAAGGAGCTGGCGATGCAGGTCCAGAGAGGGGTTCTACCTTCAACCTTTCGAAGAAGAGGCCAAAAAAAGCGGACAAACTACTTTTGGCCGGGGAAAATGGCAACAGGAAACAAGGTCTCTGCATTTGTCAGGCCAAACTATCCAAGTTACATAAACCCCAGCAGATCTGGAGCCAATCTGGAAGTTCTTTCAGGATCTCTATCCATTAATCTGATGTATTTATTAGGCACTTTTCTGGCCTCCGAGGCAATTAACTTTCGCTGGAACTTTTATGACAGCCACAAAGATATAAACATAAATTTTTGTTTATCGGGGATGTCGGGGATGGTGGCCAAAAGAAAGCTCTTGAAAATGAGCCAATTGAACCACTGGGTTGTATAACAATTGAAGCGGGGCGATAAAGATGAAAATGGTCAGATAACTTAGTCAGTTGGGATAAAAGAAAATTAACCAATTGAGGAGGAAAACTATGTAATTGAAAAATAATATTGTGAGGCAAGGCAACTACATTTCCCATAATATATACAATTATTTACAAAATATTATAAACTATACTATAATTGTTAAGCCAAAACCAGTATGGGGCTAGAATGGGAGTTAGGATGTGCGTGAGGCTCTACATGAAAACCCAAAAAGGAATAAATCAGGAGGAGGCTTACTGTCTCATGGATCCCCAACGACGCTGGGACAAGCTATCGGGATTGCTGGAAGAGAAACTTTTATCAATTCTGGAATTAAATCTATAACTTAAAGATAGTAATTCTATGTTTTTAATAATTTAAGAGAACTGAGGCGCTCTCTTAACTGCCAGGTGAGATCAAGTGGGCTTCCGAACTCACCACACCTGGCTCACAGGTAAGCCAGGTAAGACTGTGGAACAAAGGCGGAAACAGACCGAGAAACAGAGACGGGGCTAGTTGGGGCAAAAGAGAGGCACGACGACGATCATGCTCGACGAGCACCGACTGCCATCTGAGATTCCAAAGCAGCCGAAGACAGAGACACGCATGAATCACGGCTCATAGCGATTTTTTATGTGCCCAAGAGGGAGCATAGAAAAAACTGGTTTTTGGCCTGTGTATGCATTTTTTATGCCACACACTCAGACACTAACAAAATCATACACTCGGGTTTACATAAAGAAAAGGTTAAGTATTCAAATACTTTTTTATGTTTCTGCCAGAGCTTGGAATTGATGTAGTCTCTGAATCGCTGGTCAACTTAGTGTCCATGGCTATTACGTAGTCGGGGAGATTGTGTGTGCAATCTTATAGATTTCTGACAACTGTGGAGATTCGCATTCGCTTTCCTTTTTTGGAAGTTAAGGCTGGAGAGTCATCTTACCTGGTGGGAGTTCGCCGCAAGCTGCGTCTGGCCCAGTTGTCTCGGGGCATGATGTTTAGTTCGTCATCACTGCAACAATAGAAGCGAGTTAATAACAATTAAAATAAATTAAAATTAACTAAAAAGGAACTATCTAAATCAGTCAGTTAGTAGAACCTCTCCATAAACTCACTCTTGGGGTGTGGATGATCCGGCATGTGGCGCCAAATCAAGTTCAATCCCTGTGCTGCCATTCAAGTTGTTGTTTCCATCGTTCGAGTGTCCACTGTGATTGTGCTGAGTGCCCACACTCAGGTTATTGTTGTTGTTCAGGATATTGCTGCTGTTGCCATTGGCATTGGAGCTGCGACCTTCACGGAGCTGGGCGGGATACTCGTTCTCGCCATAGCCCTCGAAGGACTCGCCATCGGAGAGCGAGGAGCACTGGGACTTGGCCACACCAGCTAGTATTTCAAAATTAGATATTTTTGAGCTCAAAACTATTCAATTAACTCACCTGTACTGGAAGGTGGACTGCTGGGCGTGGGACTGCTATCTCCAGACATTGTTTCGGCGTAAAGGAAATTATTTGTGTTGGCTTTGATGGAGGCGTTGCCATTGGGCAGTTGAATGCGGGGCATGGGAGCCATTCTGGTTCAAAAAAACTGCAAAGAAAGTAAAGAGTAGTTCTATTAGTTATCTATGTAGTTGAAAAATTTCTAGGGTTATCCTTCTAGGGATGCAGGTCAATAGGTCGAAGTGCTAAGCTCGCTCTGACATGCAATTGCAGAAAGTTTGCAAAAAAAAAGACACCAATTGATGGCTTTTTATATTGATTGGTAATTCAATCTAAAGCAAAAGTGGAACTATTTTATTTATAAGGTTTTCTTTCTTTACTTTTTCCCTAAAAATCGATGCATTTCCTTCCCTATTAGTGCTTGTCAAACTGTCCGGGACTCTCAACAGGTGCACTCTCCACTTCCGGCCAAGGGGAAACAGAAAACTATCAGCCCAAATCGTCATTACCTGGTCGGAATTGGGTCGAGGTTTGTTGTGGACACTTTNATACTTTTTTTTTCCTTCCTGGTCATTCCTCCTTGTCTCCCCCTACTAAGTACTACTTAAATAGAGAGGTCCGCGATCTAACCGTGAGTAATTACCTTTATTTCTATAACAATTTTTTAATTGTTGGAGGCTCTGCCTAGCCGGCATTTTCGGTTTTCTTTTTCGAGTTTCACGCTTTCGTTTCTTATGGGCATTGTCGTGATATTTTATCAGTGGGTATAGAGGGTACACAACAAAAAATCGATAAATAATGCCTATAGTGAGTACTATTGGTGGTGTTGAATGGTTGATTGATTGATATGTCAGGGCCATTAGTTGTAGGACGACGAAATTAGGCCAAAGTTCTGTTTTGGGGATTAGGTTAAATGTAATGACAAAAAAATTAAATGGGTTTCTAGAGTTGGGAATGGATTTTTCAAAGCCTAAAACTCAAATAACTGATAATAATACCTGTTTTCACTTTCAGGCACTCGTAATTATGTATCCTGTCATGCCAAAGCCAGCAATTTCATAACAACCAACCATAAACCATAAACTTGTGATTAAATATCGATTGTCTGGATAATTTGGTTTAAAACGATTCCAGCTGAAATAATATGCAATAATGAACATAAATACATATGCGATTAAAGCCACGACGAGTGAAGTTGAAAAGAAAGCAAAAGAAATGGTAAATAAACCGACAATCAAATGAAATCAAATCAAATAAAGCCCCCATTGACCAGCGAGGGAAGGTGGGTGGTGGCGATGGGTTTGAGTCTTGGGGGAGGGAATGGGGGAGTCTTGGGGGAGCAACGACCTTAGGGGCCGAGCCCAACGAAAACAACAACAAATGTGCACTGAAAAAATCGATGAAAGTTACAAGTAAAAGAAATGAAAACAAAAAACCAAACAAAAAACTTTTTCTCACTTATGCAATGTTTGCTTTTGGATTTTGGTTCGAAGGTTGGGAAGATGGGAGGGACTTTTGGGGGAGAGTTGCCACCCACAAAAATTCCCATGACTGACATGTAAGGACTTTATTAACTTTTCAATTTGTAGAGTTCTGAAGACTTTTTATAAAAGATATTCAGGTATTTTTAATATTAAAAACTATGCCTTTTTTATGAATTTAAATGCCAAATGTCAAAATCTTGAAGCCAGCTGGTTTTGGCCACAACATACAACAAAAAAGCCAAGAAATAAATCTACAACTAGCCATGCAAGAAGTGCAGTTAGCTATGGTTTACAGTTACATGCAGATGCCCGAGGCAAGTTCGCTTTTCCGAGAGCTTCCCATGAGTTTTCCCAGAGAGACTCGGCCACCTCTTCCCCCCCATCCCACCATTAAGATTATAAAATATATTTCCCATGACCAGTTTTCTTTTGTCTTCGGCAGCTTCTTCGCAATTATCGTTACCTGATATGCAAAGTAAAAAAAAAAACAGAAACTATTTGAAATGGAAATAAATGAATAAAGAATTGTGTGAAATTTCTAAAACAAAAGGTGGCTATGAAAGAGAGGTATAGCTAAAGAATGTCGTGATTAGGCTGGAGCTTGGAGCTTGGAGATCAGATCTCAGACATGCAACAGTTTCTGGCAAAAAAATATTGCAAGCCACCAGCGAGGATAGAAGTTGCACATGTTTTTCTCAGTTTTACGAAACAAGTATGGTTTGGAATGGCTAGGACAGGTATTCTTCTTAAAAACTTGTTAAAAAAAAATCGAATTCCAACCAGCCCTTTGCAGCCTTGAACCATTTTTCTCAGACCTATAGAAGTAACACCAAATAGCTCATAAAAATGACGCACTGCAGTTCATAAGGCCGAGCCATTAGCCATATGCTAGAGATCAAAAACCCGTTCCCGCCCCCTCAAAAAAAAAAAAAACTGAACAAAATTTATATATACTGTATACAGTCTATACTCTATATGGGAATTGTATAATTATAGCACTAGCCAGGGAGAGCATGCAACCGAGTTGGGTTTTATTTCTATTAGATGTTATCCGAGACTTGACCAGCTGGCTCTGGTTTCCCCGATCGCCTCCCTACATCCACTTTATGACTAATAAACTTGAACTTGTGCGAGAGAAACAATTGAAAAATTGAATTGCTCATAACACACAGAGACACAGTGAAAAAAAGGGGGAAAGTGACTGGATGTCTGGATGTCTTGTCATCCACATGTAATCTATCCATCAATCCAACATAATAATTATGCAGATGCTGTTGTCGCAATAATGCTTGGGGATTACAGAACCGCACGTACCAAAATACAAACATTCCAAATGGCAGAGACGAGATGCCAACGAATCTCATTACAGAATCCAAAACACATGGCAAGTGGGAGAGTTCGAATTCGATACGAGACTGCAGAAAACAGTATTTCAACAGAAGAGTATCAGAATTTTCAATGGAAAACCTCAATTAAAGCGGGGAGAACGTAGATTTCGAAAGATCCTTTTTCCTCAAGTGGCAACAGATGCCGAGATTTTCCTTTTCCAAGGAGATTGTATCTCAAGAGAACAGCTGTTTTTCAATTAGTTTTGCTTGGGAGATGAGGAATACTCTCTGGGGAGTTACTTTCTTATCTAATTCTGGCAATTCTGCTAAAATAAAATAAAAAATTCCATGTCCGCCTAGAACGTGTTTCACGCTTGGCAGTAAGAATTTCAAATGTCTACGTGCTTTTGGGTAAATTATACAGACTCGCCGTAATCAATAGCTTAAGTAACTAAAAAAAGGTTTATGCCTTTTTAAATTAATAAAAAACAACAAAGAAAAGTTCAGTTTATCTCGCACTTAACCCTCAAATAAGTGTGTTATCTTCTGAATTAGCTTCCAAAGTAAACGCCCCACAAAACCAAACAAGAAACGCCCCCAAAAAACAAACTCTCTTGAACAACAACCTAGAGTCCATACTATAGCCTCTATAGGTTAAAGCTATATTGATGAATTATACGAAAAAACAGGCTGGAAAAACAACACTTGAATCGGAAAAATTGGGTCAATAGAGGGAGTGAAATGAAGGGGAACCATGGGGGACAATGGAGCTATAACTGAAGAGAAAAACTTTTCCAACTTTATTTCCCAGATATGATATAAGCCCTGCCCTGTTGAGGCCCTAAACTTATGGCACGCACTGTTGATCCCCCTCGATATACTTTAAAATCAATTAGTTAGTCCCAATCACGTCTGCAACAACTAAGAGACAAATCTCATTTGCGCCACTGTTGACATCTTTTATTTTATATCCAAGCATTTATTTTTACGCCTCGAACTCCCGGCCATAGCTTCCTACATTTTCACTCTATTTCTGATCCGGTGACTGCCTCGCTGGCAGTTCCCGCTAATTTGTTGTCCCACTCCGCGGGTTTAAGATTCTCCAAGGCGGCCCAGAAAGCGGAAGCCACAGAGGAGCCAGGGAGAGTCAGCTGAAAATTCCACGACGTGTTTCGGGCGGAATGCCTTTGCTGAATGAATAATGAGGCGGGTGTGTCGTTTCTTACTCCAGGGAGCAGGGCGAGTTGCGTAGACTAGTCTACGGGATCTAAAAAAGGAAGCCTGAGGCAGGTCGGGAGAAGATCAGGCACTAGGCAGGAAATAATTCAGAACTTGGCACTCAGACAAGTTGAAAACTTTTAACTTTTTTTTACACTTGATTAAACCGAAACAGAAACCCTAAACTCTAGTTAAAATGTATTCAAGCATGGCCAATGAGCTCTAGTTACTGTAATTATTTTTAGTGGAAAGTAAATACGGAAGTCTACGCCAGACACTGTAAACTAGAGGCACTGACATCAACAAAGATGAAAGCCACCTCATGGGAACTCATCAGAGAACAATAATAAAAAATACAGAAAATACAAAACACAACAGAGACTGTCATAAAGTGCGACACCTGTTTAAAGAGACCTTCCCTTTTCTTTATTCCCCAAACCATCAGGTTCTTTTTCGTTTGTTTGCAATGCATTTCGTAAACCGCAACTATTTACTTTTCTAGATGCGGGCTCTTCAAACAAGGTTGGTCTAAACAAGGCAAGAGGATTTCCTGCATATATTTCCATACACTATATTCTTCTATATGTTTTTTAAGAAATTTCTAGTTAAAGTGTAGGAGCTGTAACCTCTTTCTGATGACTGCTTCTGCTACTGACTTAGTGCATTGAACTATCGAGTCGCAGGTGAAAGACAGAGCCAGTTGACCCAAATTTTTTATTGAACAGCATTTGAATGCATTTCCATTCAGTCAGTCACTCAGTCATTCAGACACTCGGTCGATCAACGAGTCTTTCAGGTTGCTTTTTTAAACCAATTAAATGTCAATTGACGACGTCATCAGGCTCTTCAATCAGCCATTCAATCGAGAGCTCTTCTCTGTTTCCTATTTTCTTCTTATTGGTATCTTTTGGCACAAAAAACCGAAAAAACTGGCACGAGTTCTCGTCATTCGCCTTGTTTATAAACAAAAAAATAAAAAAACAAAAACAAGAAAAGATATACGAAATTTTTTTTTATTTCAACTTGTTTACCTTGAATCGCGTTGAATTGAAGTTCAAGCAATTAATTACATTTATTTTTTATTCATTTTACTCATTTTTGCATTCACTGCATTATGGCTTATGGCTTTTTGTAAAAGGCTTCTCAATACGATCATTAAAATACTAATTATTTTAAAAATATTTTTTTAAGGGTTACCGATTGGAAAGGTGATTTCTGGCCATGAAGGTTTGTAGATTATGGGTTATGACTTTTGAGAATGAAAGGGGGTTGGCTTAGAAAAATGACATAATATTAAATAGTAGTTAAAATATTTAAAATTTATATTTTAATTTTATTTTTTGAACCCCTAACAGTCTTGCCAAAAATAGTTTAAGCCACAAAAAAGCCTCATAACTGTGCCAAGGCAAAATATTCCAAGCCAGCAGCAAAATTTATTTCTTCTTGGCCATGTTTCTTCTGGCCAGTATTGTTTTTCTTTTTGGCCAGACTTGGCAAGAGTGCAACTGTGAAACGAGAACCGTTAGAGGGGGAGGTTAAGAGCTCTAGACCATGCCAGCAGAGGCCAAAATGAACTCAGGGGAAATAAAACACTCACACACACACTTTTCACAAAATATCGAATTACACCGAGAAGAGGAAGCACAATGTGCAGCATGATGCAATCATCAGGGAAAGAGGAAGCAGCTGTTTCTACAGATTTCCCTCCATCTCGGCCCAAGTGGCTCTCAGATTACACACTGGAGTAGACTTAGCCACTTGTTAGGCCATCTTGAGGGGATATCCTGAAGGATGTTCGGAGGCAGGTGGTCCGGAAACGGATGGCAATGCCCTCCCATGAACCAATTAATCCACCAATCCATTGAAAAGCTTCCTCAAACTCTCCAAACCACAGAAACAGAGAGAAACAAAAGCCAAATAATAAAATAAACCAAACAAAAAGTCAACGATGTCTCCGACTGGCACGAACCTGGCCAACAAAGCCGGAGGGGAGGGGAGGGGAAAAATCAACAAATAAAAACAATTGCGAATTTTCGCATTCGTGGAAATGTTACAACTGTCCCAGACACACAAATACGAACAAAAATCATTTACTTAATTGCCAAAAAAAATAGGGG